>JAQZBX010048174.1:0-20282 GCA_029593785.1 Cabassous unicinctus | reverse complement strand
TCTTGGCGGTTAGCTAGTGTCTGCACAACTTCAAGGTTCTGATAACTTGGGACACAGCTGCAAGGTTGAGATGTTTTTGCAAGGTCTCTCAAGGGAGGGGAGGTTATGTGCTTCCCAGATAGGACACTCAGGGAACAATAGAAAGTTTTCTTCTCTAAGTTACTTTGGGTAGGCTAATTTGGAGCTAGAGTACAACATACTGTCCGTCTCGTTGCTTCTCCCCTCCCCTCTCCCCCGGCCCCCCACTCCCAGTCGCAATTTTCATGTCAAGTACCATGTGGCTGCAGTCGGTTGAATGCTTGACTGGGGTTGGATGGTGTGCGGCAGCTCGCTCCTGTGTCTGGTGGCTGGCGGCTTGTTGGCTAGGAAGCCTCAGTTCTCCTCCACGCGGCCTCCGCAGTGGGCTTGTTTACGTGGTGGCAGCATTGGCTTTGTGGTCAGGGTCTTCTCCTTTCACGACGAGTCTATGCTTGTCCTGCCTCCACATGGCCTTGTAGTGAGGATCAAAATGATACCATCATGAGAGTTGCTGTGCTTCTAGTTTCATCTCCTACCTCAAGGCTGTGCTTAGGGTCGCGCAGAGGCAAGGCAGAAACAAAACACACCGGCTCCCACTCAGCTGGCTGGGATGCAGCGCCTGCGAGGAGCCAGGCGGTTCAGAGAAAGACGCGTTTGGGATGTGGGGGGGCAGGGGAGAGGCTGCGGAGGCCTTTTCGAGGGCCCCGGGATCCCGCCGGCCCAGCGTGCAGCCAGACAGCTTGCTTTTTCGGGTTTTCCTTTTTCACTATTTTTTGCTCCATTGTCCGCCTATAAGACAGTAGAAGCGCTGTGTGATAGCCTAAAACCATCATAAATATTTATTTCTTTTGTTTTTGTATCTTTGTCCATAGAAGTAGAATTATTTACTATAGATCAGATATGCTTTTGTGTATCGTTTTTCTTACATCTTACCATAAGCATATTTTCTTATTGATACATTCTTCATAAAGTTTAATGACTTCAAACTTTTTCCATTATAAATAATGCTGCAAAAAATAGATAAATATACATGCAATTTTCATTTGTTTTCATTATTTTCTTAGGATACATTCTAAATGTTGAGAAGGAAAAACAATAACAGTGGTTAAATAGATTGAACTATTAAAAACCTGAGTTCCATTCCTAGTTTTGCAACATTCAATCAAGTTGATTTTGGGCAATTTCTCAAGACAGTTTCTTCATATGTAAATTGGTGAAAATAATGCTTAATTCCTAGGGTCTGTATGAGAATTACATTGTGCTAATCTTAAAATTAAAATCTATTTAGGTCACCAGATATTTATTTAGTCATTCAGATATTTATTCTAGTCATTCTAGCAATACTAGATCAAAGGATAGGGACTTATTTGGGATGCAGATTATATTATGTTGACTTAAAATAGCAGTAGGACACTTCTTTGTATCAGATGTATTCTTATTCCTACCACCTTTAGATTTTATCACTATACCACAAAAAAAAAAACTGTCTTTTGAACACTTTATATAAAGAAATTGAACACATTTTCTATTTTGCTAGAACAATAGGAAAAATAGGCTATTAGTTATTTATTTTGGTTTGGAGTGTGCTTTATCAAACTGGTTCTACAAGTTAATAAAAATATCTACATGTTGTGTAATGACATAACTTTCTCCACAGTTGTTTCCTTTCTATCCAATGAGCCATTTTAACAAACTCAGATTTCTGTTGATACCAAAACTGTCCATCCAGGGTACTCCCAGCTCCTCAACTTCAAGAGAGATTAGTAAATTCAAGCAAAACCATTCATGGAGTGTATCTGGAAGTGACCAAAGTCTAACTTCTAACCAACTTTAATAAATCTCACACAGTAAAGAAGATGAAACAGACTCCTTTAATGAATACTTCCTGGATATAGCCCAGGATTTTAATGTCTCAGTGATACTCCTATCCATAAAAAAGAGCAGACCAGGGCAACTCTATCAGCACAGCATATAGAAGAAAGAGTGTCACTGAACAAAACACAGAAAGTTGTAAATTCTAATCTATTGCATTATTTCAGAAATTCATGAAGCTGCATTTAATTAGTAGGTGGCCTAAGTTTTGCTGACTTTACTCTGTTTTGTTGTGAACCTCTCAACTTTTCAGATCTCTCTCATCCAACTGGAAATATGAAAAGTTGAAGAGACACAACGCAAACGAAGCTCAGTTTCTGTGCCCACAGAATTTCCATGTTTTACATGGAGGTTGCTAGATATCTTGGGACTATAAAGTACGCTTTATTACCAATAAAGTCCTTGCTTATATAATATTACCCTCTGTTTCTAACCAGGAGGCAGACTATTTTGCATATTAAATAGTTTGAATATTTGGTGGTACAAATATATACCAAGATTGCTTATATCAATTTTTTTTTGTGAAAGGATTTTTTTGGGGGGGAAGATCATGGATGAAAAGGATACATTATGCCATAAGATATGGATACATCCTTGTTCTCTAACTCTAGTTTCAACCCGATATTTGCCATGATAAGTGGCAATATGTAAATTGAGTATATCCACAGGAAAATGATTAAAAGCTAATAATATAGTTCTCTGTGGGACACTCCTAGAATTAAACTGAAAGTTATAACATTGAACTCTACACAAAAGTCTTTATGCTGCCCTTCTGCAAGCTGCCTTCTTAGGCCATAGCACTTCCCATGTCATCCTCCTCCATTGCTATGAGCTATGAAGACCAAGCTAGATTTTCTCTCTTCTCAAAGACCTGTCACAGCAAAGTGGTAGACAGTTTACAATCATGAGGGAAAGGCAAGGAAAGTAACAGAGATGCTAGGCCTAAAACACCATTGAGGTACTAAACAAATGCCAGCAGAGACCTATTTTCAGATATCTTGTTAGGTAAGAAAAACATCCCTCTAGTTTTAAGCTCCTGTTAGACCTGTTTTGTTACTCGTCCACAGTGGATGTGTTCCTCACTAAAATTGTCTTGTCTTGACCCAAGTCTGTTATTTAGAGAATTTTCATTAAATTAATGACCATGTTGATGAGATCAATATGTGGTGTTTTCCCATTGGCTGAGTATAGCAAAATGATGTCTGCTTAACTATATTTTCTAGAAAGTTAAAATACTCTGTTAAAATTCAGAATGACCTAGATAAAACTGATCACTCTTTGCTCCATTTTGGCATCTTATTACTTTCACAAGGGATTTCTATAATCTTTACTGAAGCCTCCACAAAAGGAGACTTCCATTCATAATGCATAATATCCTCATTTTAAATATCCTCCTTATCCACCCATTAAAATCCCCAAAGATTCACTCATGACAGCTTAGCAGCTGAGTTCCAGTCTTCCTCCTGTTTCTAAAATCTGCCCAAATCTCTTCCTTTAACCCAGCCCAATTGCTTGCCTTTCTTGTCCTTCCCCTTTTACCCTTTCTTTCCTACAAATAGTTCCTTATCCTAAGCAGTAAAAATCAAGTGGGTTTCGGCTTACAGTCTTAAAGTTTCCCTCCTCACTCATTATTTCAGGCTGGGCAACAAAGCCCCAAAATATGCTGGCAAAGAAAACATACCCCTGGTATGTGAGAGTTATAAGAGGTCCTGAATATTCACCTGTCATTTTTTTCCCTGTACCACAAGAAAGGGTAAAATGTTTCGAAGACTGATACATTTAAAAGTAATTATTAAAGAAATATAGACAAGGGGAGACATATTGGATTATTACGAATCACTTCATAACATGACAATATATTGTTTTCTAGATTCTGTTATAAAGAGATAACTTTAAAAGTTCTTTTTGTGTATGTGGCTTTAGGTATTGAAAATTGTGAGGTTTGTACTAGTCCTGTAAATATAAAGCAGCACCTGGGCTTTTTGTGTCCTTCTTTTGGCTTTAAAAGAGACTATTTCCTTTAAAAGGAACTCTCTCTACTGAACTATGCTTAGCTCTAGCTAACAGCCCGTTCCCTCTGATTCATAGCATGAGAGGTTAAAAGTGGCTTTCTTAGTCATAAATTTGACTTCATACATCTTGACTGAAACCAAACGATGCAACTCTCGAAGCAAAAACATAAATGTATACTCATGGTTTCTCTGACTATAATTTTCTAATTATGAGGTTTGGCCTTTCTGCAGGCAAGGATATACACCTCCCATTAAGTAATTTCAAATTATGTACAATTTATATTTAAACTAAAATCTGCAGTTTTTAAAAAATAATTTTTATAGCCTTGCTTGTGCTAGAAATATATGACATGAATTATTTCCAGTTTTAAAGAAGGTCAGGCCTTTCTACTTCTGAATATTTGAAAATACATTTGAAAACACATTTTTAAAAGATTAACTGTTTTACTGTAGTGAGTATGAGTATGAGTCAATAATTTGTGTAATCTATCATTCCCAAGTAAAAACATATATATATTTAATTTTGGCGTGATAGAACATACATTTGGAGAGATCTATTTTAATAAAACAAATAATTGAGTGAGAGGTCATTGTGCTTTACTGTGAGGAAATAGCCACTATTATGGAAACATCTGCTAGCCATGGGGTAAAAACAACTTCAACTGGGTTTTAATGGGTCCTGAAGGAAAAAATGTAGAAAATAATTATAGGTAAGGTCTGCTCTTAGAGGAATTAACTGTTATGTTTTAAAATATATTGCTGCTTTTAAACTGGGTAGATACATTTCAAACCACATAGAGTTACACCTGTTGAATAAACACTGTTACTTTCAGTTGTAATACTCATCTTTTAATAATAGTAGGGTTCTACAAAACTGAGACTTCCAGAGACACCTGTTTTGGAGGAAATGGCTCTGAAGCACTCATCTGAACTGGAGTATCTGTAGAGATAGGCTGGGTTATGCTTTACTCCTCCCTTACCCACATAAAGTCCTCCATGGGTCCATTGGTTCTCTCGGGCAGCTCCGTTCCAAACAGTGACGTGGGAATAGAGGTTATTTTTTTTTCAATCTTGTAGCTCTGCCATTTGGCAATGCAGTCACCATGGCAGGAAGAGAGAAAACTTCAAGAACTCATATTGGCTCTTAAATGCCTCATCCCAGAGGTGGTAACACATGTCATTGCTGCTCACAGCCCATTGGCCAAAACCAATCATCTTGTCTCAAACTAACTTCATGGAATCTGGGAAATATAGAAAAGCAAATGGAATATTTGGTGAGTTTTATGATCTGTGCCTCAGTCCCCATGCTACCTAGGGACTGCAGCAGTGAAAAGTCCAGACAATCCCCTGGAACAGCAACACTGGAAATGGAATATATAAGATGGTGGTGCTGTAAGAAAGTAGTAGTCTGGACGCCTGGGTACCACTGGGAAGGGAGCTGCTCTAGAAAGTGGGCTTCAAGTGAAAGAGAAATACATTTTTAAATTTCCAGCTGGTGAAATTTCAGAGTTCATTTTGTTACCACAATTTAGCCTATTTTATCCTAAGAAATATAATTGGGTTAAAAATATCTTCTTTCCTGTTTTGCCTACCCAATCTCCAATTTTACTACAAATGCTACTATTCCTATCTGAGAATTTTCCCTCCGATTTGTCAGAAATTATTGCTACAGCCTTGGCTCTGCATTGATTCTCAGCTTTGTCCTGGGGCTTCTCAGTTCAGTGCTCTCTTACAGGAATGTGTCTTCTAATTGTTGAAGAGAATCAAGAAAAAATTTTAATCTACCAACCTATAGGCAGCTCTTAATAAACAGCTGTATAATCAGATCTCATAAAAAATGTGCTCACTAGGTATATATGACAGTCTGGGAAAGTTTATACCTAATTATTTAGATTGTTTTATTTCTCTAGGATTGTTGCCATTATTGAGTTGGGAGCTCATGATTGGAAATTGTTAGGAAAGTAAAAGAATATATTTGAACCAAAGGTTAAGAAGGTCTTTTCTTCAGGGGTCACATTTTTCAAAACTATAATGAGCATTAAATGCCAAAATTTGTGTATATTTTGCATTAGGGTTTCATCACACTAAGCAATTAATCATAGCTTACTCTGTCCATATTCTTCATAGCTTTTAATACCTTTAGTCACTCGGGGTGGGTAAGCTCGCATTTCATCAGAAACAATTCTGGGCAAGGGAATATCAGAGACAATGGCTGCCTGTGTCATGGCTCAGATGCCAATCCCTTCTAGGTAATCTTCAACTCCTTGAGAGAGTCATAGGATTTTTTAGAGTTCCCAAAATTCTGTAAACAGATTAATTTTCCATTATGTGAAAGAAAAACAAATGCTTAAGTTTGGAACTTCTACCAGAAATAAGTCAAATGATTTTAGCTTTATTAAAATAAATTCAATTTATTTTTTTCCCATGTGTCAGTACTTTTAATGTGTGTACATCGAATTATAGTAGGAAGACAACTATAAACAAGATGCAGTCACTCTATGTTCATTAACAGCAGAACTGCATTAGAGTAAACCAAGTTTATATTCAACCATCAAGTGTGGTTCTCACATTGTTTCACTTTGTGATGGATCATTAAGAATATCTTCAAATCCAATAGTCTCATCATTACCCCTCAGAATATCCAGTGTAAGGTTTGAGCTTGGAAGAAATGGAAGCCGCTGAGTCTGCTGCACTGCCTTGAATTCCACCGGTAATTTTAGTGGAGCAAACAGACCCTGAATATTTCTCAGTGTGGAAAAATTCATTTTATCTTGGTTTTGCTAGAAATTCTTTTCTGCTAATTCAAGAGGATGACTAGGCAAAAGTTCATTTTTCATTTACTATTTGCATAAATTATATAAACAAGTGCCCGGTCAATGTATTAGAGTAGGCCCTTTGGGAGATGGGTGGGTGTGTGGGGAGACTTAAGTCTTTCCCTTCATGTGCTCACATTAATTTTAACTACAAGTAAACATATAGTTACAAGATCACTTTCTTTAGATTTCATAAGACAATAAAAAATATATCCTAAGGAAAATTTCAAGCTTGCGTTACCCTTATTCGGTAGGATACATGAGAATTTACAAACTATGTAGTTACTGGGATACAAAAAAAAAAAGGAAAGAAACAATAGTTCCTTCCAACATTTCACCATGATTTAGTTATGTAAGGTAGCCTTTCTCCTAGTCTTCTGGTTGCAAGGGCGCCTAGTCTTTCTCACACTGGAAACTGCTTTAGCTTTATAGTAGAATCTTATTTAGGTAACAGACTCAGCGTGGCCTGGGGGATAAAAGTTAGAACAACCTAAAATGTAATCTGGTTTTAATTATTCAATGGTTGTTTTTCTGAGAATAAAGGAGAAGGAAAATAATTTTCCAGAACCTACTCAACCAAATAATGTGAGGCTTAAGTTCTACTAACATCAGACTGGATTTTCTAGCACTCCCTTACATTAAACCAAAATTGCACCACCAGGTTTTTACTTTAATGTAACTGAACCCAGAAACAGTGTTAATGAGATGGAACCCATTTGTTCAACTTCATCACTGTATATTTAATACTATAATAAAATTGCTAGATTTCATCCTCATACAAATATACATCACATTAATGTTTTTACATGCATTATAAGACTCAGTGGCCTCAATGTTCTTCCATTATCTTTGATTTTATCCTGAAATATCTATTTATGTTCAAAGGAATTATGGATACAGAGAACATATTAAACAGATAAGATCTCAACAAATTGTGTCTGGATAGAGATAGAATAACTACAGTTCAAATAAACCACTATCTTTGGCAGAATGATCTTCAGGTTTTTTTCATAGTTGGAACAACATTAATTTATGATCCATAAATATGCCAAATTGAAATGCCTCAAGTGAGGAGAAGATTAAGATACATGGGTTATGACTTAGTTCATTGGCTTACCATTCTGGATCCCAGCAGGATAAAGGATAGCAAACTCAAACTGGGTAAATAATGAGATTTTAAAACAGGTTTTTTTTTTTGTTGTTTTTTGTTTTTTTAAGTATAGGGCAAGATTTTAGGAAAACAGTAAGGGATGGTGCTGTAACCTGGGGCTAGCAACAACTCGGGAGCTGTTACTACCCATAGACTTGAAGAGGTGAGGAAACTGTGCAGTTATCAGAACCCAGAGAGAGAGTAGATGTGGGGAAGGCTACCCAACAGGTCTTCTGTAGAGGGATTGTTCAACCCGTAGACTCTCAGCAGGGAGGAATCCAAGGGCATAAGTACTCATTCCCTCTTTCCTCCTGCCCTCCAAGTCTCCTGTTAGCATCTTCTTTTGGCCAAACTCAACAGGAAGCTAGAGAGTGAGGGAGCCATTGTGGTAGCCTTTAATTGCCAGCTTTCCAGGACACAGGGCAGGGTGGAAAAGGGTGTAGAGTTAATCTGGGAGAAAAGAAAATATTCAGAACAATTAGTGCATATTTATTTTAAAAATAAATTTAAAATGGCATGCATATTTTTTGACTGACTAAGCTGGACTCCTTATATTACTCCTGTCATTAGGCAACATCTCGTCTCCTCTCTTTTCCCACAGTCAACACACATCTTAAGATTTATTTCTTTGGATGCTTTTATTTTTGTCACTGGAGAAGAAGGCACCTATTTTGGTAGTTGGGAGGAGGCCCACAGGAGGAAAACAAATGACAGAAGGGTTGGAATAATATTAATCTCCTACAGGGTTTTTGGGTTTATTGTAAGACACCATGGAGAAGCCAATAAGAGACACTGAGAAACCATGGGAATAATAAGAGATTTCTAGAGCCTAGGTGGCAAAATGAAGAGTTGAGGCAGGCTATTTCCCCCCCGCCCCCCCGCATGGGATCCAGGATTGTTCTGGAAACTCCAGAAGAGGAAGCTTTGAAGCATCTTGAAATAATACACTTGGCACTTTATTGAACTCATGATGAGGAGTGGCAGTGGTGGGGTTTCTCCAAATGTCTTCACGTGCTGTAGAATTAAACCAATGAGAGCTGGTGCAATGGAAGACCAGTGCTGGCAAATATTTAACAATCAACTCTCCAGTGCTGGAAGTAGTTGACATGTAGTGTTTGCCACCATAGCCAATTTCAAGCTACCCAACATAAATTCACTTAGCACAGATTTGGGAAAGATGTACACAACTGGTTCTTGCAAGCTGGTAGGACTCTGCTTCAGTACAGCACTGGCCACAGACCCCACATTGGGACTGTGGCTGAAAAGTGATTTCAGGTGCCTGTGAGACATCCTTTAGGTGGCCTCACATTTTCATGGTCAGTAATTTCTAACAATTAAGTTGGGGGGTGGAGTGGGCGGTGGTCCACTGCCATCATGATTTAGGAATAAAAAAGAAATTATTACTTCATTGTTTTTCCTATAGTCTCAGGGCAGTGAGATCTGAGATATGTGGGCAGCACGAATAATATGTCAGAAGTATTAAAAACTCCAGAAGGCACACTGAATGCCTTTATCTATGGAGGAAACAGGAATACAAACGGGGTGGAGGAACACCATGTTTAACTGTCTAACACAATGTAAGGACAATCTCATTCATGCACTGTGCTGCTAATTTGCAATTGCTAATATTCCCTTGATGTGACTTGCATTGTTTCCCTTTTTGCACATGCTTCAGTGACTCTGTGTTCCTGTTTTAACATAATTGTTTCCTTTGCTTCCCTGGTTTGGCCCAGGGTACTGTGACTCCTGCTGGTGTGACACAACAGAGGGTTCTAAATTTGCATGAGTGAAGCAATGTGAGTTCCTCGAGATCCATTTTCTATTTCCTGGCCCTGCCATTCCCAGCTTCAAATCAACTCATGCCTGCCTTCAAATTCCCAAATTATCTCCAGGTTCAGCTACACCCTTTACCTCTGCCCTCTGGCAGGTTTTTAGAGTTTGCTAGTAATCTTCCTTAGGTCAGGTAGATTATGATACATTCCACGGAGCAATTAGATTGTTGCCAAATACTATAGCAGGATCATCTATATAAAAAATTCAGCATAGGCAAAGTTTGTCTTTTGCATTATTCTGCATGCCATTTCAGTGTCTTTTTACCTTTCCTTGTCTTGTTCACATTCTATGGTACAGCAGGAAAATGTATTTGACTAATGCATTTCTCTTGAAACCTAAACAGAGTCACCAGGGAAACTAAAAATATCAACATCTAGTAGGTTTCTACTGTTAGAATATGGGAGGTTGGGAGATACTTTGGGGCAGGGTTATCTCCCTTGTGCTTCAGAAATCATATCACAAATCAAGTTAGCAGCTCCCTAGTTAAGAATCAGCCTTGTAGTAAAATATTATTTGTATTTGACATTTAACCTTCTCAATTTTCTGTTCTGAAGGACTTGAAAAGCTAATTGATTCATTTAGTCAACAAATATTTATTCACTGAAGATACTTTGGGAATATATATATATGAACCAGATATAGATTTTTTCTCTCAAGGACCACACTCTGCTATTAGAGATAAGGTAGGTACACAAAGCAGTATACTAGAAGGTAGAAAGTGGTAAGTACTATAAGAAAAGTAATGACAAAGTTCATAGGAGGGAAAAATCTCAGCTGAGGGGTCATGGAGAGGAGACACTGGAGGATGGGCAGTGTGGATGTGTGCCTGTTGGGAGTGAGGCAGTAAATGGGCATTTCAGGTAGAAAGGAAACATTGAGGCACATAAAAGAACAGCAAACAAATCAGCATATATGGAGTATAGGCTTATTATAGAGCATATACAGAACTAAAATTAGAAAGGAAAGTGGATCTAGGCAGTATTGGGTCTTGGATATCTAATTAAGGTGTGAAGTCATTAAAGGTGTTTCATTAGGAATCGAAATGGTCTAGAGGTATTAATGAGGACATTTAACCTGTTGGCAATACATGAGATATATTCAGATCTCACTTTTTCTCCTGTCTACTAGGTCTGTAACTAGGGTCAAGTCTCATCATGGGACAACTAGAGAAGTACTTCCCTGCTAAAGGAAAAAGGCATTATTCAATAAAGAAGATTCAGGACATGGGTGTGCTGGCTTGGGGTGGATAAAGGAGACATTGTCAATAAGGGAGCATTCTCCCATGACTGAGGATTAAACTCACTGGCAAGAGTTCCTCAATATGATCCTAATATATTGTTGGGATGGTTTGTGAAAGCTTGTGGGGGAAAGAAAAAAACACACTCATATCAAATTTGTTAGAAATGACAGAGCTGCGTTGGCATAGTTTTGAGGAAGGGATCAAAATGCTCAGAGAAGTGGGCATGTTAGAATGGTTCTATTGTATAAGACCTGAAAACCTGCCAGTTGACTATGTTCATTGAAAGGACTAGAGAAGACTCTGGTCACTAAGTAGATAAGGAAAGGGTTTACGGTGTAGGGACTGGTATCTTTGAGAAGCTGAATGGTGGCTGCCCTTTGTGAACCAGGGTTCACGGTAGAAAAAGTTGTTAGAGAAATGCTCCCTGCTGTTAGAGGGAATGATAGGATTCCAGAAGAGCAAATGTCAAGTGGGAGTTATAATGATGGATAATAGACCAAGGTGCTTCAGAGGGAAAAATAGTTGGGCAGCCAATAAGGACATGACTTTATGCAATCGAAAATGAATAAAAGTGGTAGAGCAGAAGCCTGGTGTCATCGGCACCAATGGAACATCAATTACTCACCCAGTGTAAAACCTGAACCAGTTCTCAGCTCCACTGATGGGCCCTGGAATGTCACACATATATGCAGTAGAGATGAGTATGTATAACTTCTCACATTTCACATATAATTCATTTATCATTTGAAATCACAATCAGCAAGCCCACTATGCACCTTCTAGTCTATATCTTGGCTCACGATATTTCCTGTCTCCAGTATACCATTTTGTACCTTCTCTCTATGTGGGTGCTAGTCTATGTTTTAAGGCTATAATAAAGCATTCCCTGATGACCTCCAACTCTTGATAGTCACAACGTCCTCCAGAGAGCTATTCCATTTTTAAAATTTACTATATTCTGCTTTGAATGGTTTTTGATGTATATATATGAATATATATACAGTATTTTTTCTTTATTTTTCCAACTAAATTTTTTAGACCTTTGGAAACAGGATTAATATCTTATACCCCAGAACTTAATTGTGATTCTGTATGATTAACTAATTCTTAGTTAGCATTTTCTGTTTAGCATATATATTCTCCCATTCTTTGAACTTGGAATAGACTTGTGTATCACTGCTTATCAGCATACAAATATTTTAATGCCCATACATTTATCTTATATTCTTAATTAGCTTAATTACTTGAGATCCTTGAGACAAATTTAATTACATAGGAGTTCTTAATATGGAATGATTAACTTGGGTATACATGTAGAATAAATTCTTTTTAAAACTGGAATTATACGTTTTCAGTGTCAGATGTTTCAAAGGAAAATTAACAGCCATTGTAGAGCAGATTCTTGCTCTTGTAATTTAGGACTTATTGTAATTCTTTCATCTATTACTTCACAGTAACTATAAAGTCACATTTGTTACCATTGGACCTTTCCATACATTATCATGACTAAATGGGAAATGGGACTAGCTATTTTCTAACAGTTGAAAATTATCAAAGTGTCTGGGCCCAGAGAAATTTGAAGAAGAAGAAGAAGATGTTGGGATAATCTAACAGATATCACAATTTATTATAAAACAATAGAAGTTAAGATACTGTGGTATGGGTGAAAGGAAAGATCAGTAGTCAGATGGGACTGAACAGAGAGAATATAGAAAGATTTTACCTATGCACACATATATTCACTTGATATATAAGGATGGTATTATATAAGTCAGTGGGGAAATAATGAACATTTCAAAGCATAGAAATGGGACCACTGAATCTCCAAATGGAAATACAACTGGTGGCTCTACCTCATACTATATACCATTTCCAGATGGACTGTAAATCTAAATGTGAATTTACTATACAGCTATATACAATGTGAATTAATCTTTCAAGCATAATGTTGAACAAAAGAAGTCACAAAATAATACATTATGATCCATTTATATAAAATTCAAAAAAGGCAAGACTAAGTTATATTATTTAGGGATAAATACATAGGTGGTAATGTAAATAAAGATGATCACTGACATCAGGGTATTGATTACCTTCAGCGGGAGGAGAAAGAGACAACTGAAAAGGTACATGAGGACTTCTGGGTGGTGAGCATGTTCTATTTCTTGAGGTCAGTGTTTATATGTTAACTATATACTATCCATTAAACTTTGTGTATATGTATATGAATATGTATATATTACATATATGTATATATAAATCTTGTGTGTATATGTATATAAATATGCACACACATGCATGTGCATATATGTATATAATTTATGAACTCTTCTTTAATAACTGATAAATTGCACAAGAAAAAAATTCTAAGAAAAGAAAGGAAAACTCAAAGTGAATATGCGGTTAGCACAAGGTTGGCTTTGCGTTTTCGAGTATTTTTTTTCCAAGGTGGTGAAGTCTTAGCACATACTATAAACTTAAAAAGAGATAATTTACAGGATATCACCCCTTCAAAGATATACTTAGCCTCAATTTCTTGATTAAAATCAGTCATGCTTTCACATGGGCCTGGCTTCCTGTTTTCCTTAGCATTTGCTGATTACTCTGAGAACTTGAGTGAATAACCCTCACTTAGCCGCTTCATTGTGTTGAAATGAAAAACTTAGTTGCAAGATAAAACCCTTATTTTAAAATTTTAAATAAAAAATAATGCATTTTAAAAAAATTGTATCCGCTTTTTAATCCCACAGATATTAGAGCAAACACACAAAGATGACAGTGTTTCTACTTTAACATCCATCTGATTCTGATTCTCAGTGTTATTATGTAGTATAATTATTTCTTTAACAACTAGCTGAGGAAGTACCTTGAAAACATACCGAGTCAAAAGAAAAACAGGCTGTGACAGGCTCACAGCTCAGCCACAGTGCTTTGGAACTCCTCAAGTTTCCAGTGTCAGGCACTACAGCTGCAGAAGCCCTTGCTGCTGGTTGGCTTTCTCTCCTCCTTGGTTTCTAGTATTATAACTATTTCTGATCCTAAAGTGTCTTTGGAATTTTCTCTAACTTGGGATATTGCCACTTGTTTTGTAGGATCTCTTCTGACACTCATCATTCCAATTTTTTGACATGTATTGTCTGATGAAATGATAAACCTTTTGCTTGTTCTGATGGGCAATATGCAAACACCATTAGGAGAAATAGAATATTACTTTTAAAATTTTTGTTCAGTTTCTTAAGACCTTTTCCATTCTATTTTCCTTAAAGTCCATATCTTTAGAAGAGAAATTGGATCACGTGTCTTTACAAACACAGAAAGGAGTTCAGAGAAACCTCGTAGAAGTACAGAAAACCGAAGCCCCTCTCCGAAGTAACTCCTTTCCATTATGAAAAATTCAAAATGATAAAATAACCATTTCCTAAGGAAAATCTAGACTTCTTTCGTTCTAAAACTCAGTTTTATCTTAGAAAAAGATTTTCCCTAATATGGTCTAATTAGGGGACAGTATCATTCTTATTTTTACAGAATCTAGTCTCTAGGTCATTTTTTTTTTGAGCAATGAAAGTTAATCTTTACTGAGAACTTTCTATGTAACTGATACCAAGCTAAACTTTCTACACAGACTGTCTCATATAATCCACAACTATAAAGTACCAGTTGGCATACTTATTTTACAAATGGGAAATTGAAGCAAGATGAAGAAATTCACGAAAATTTATACAGCTAGTAAGTAGCAAAATTATATTTGATTTTCAGCAATTAGATTCTAGATGGGAAGCAGATGTGGCTCAAGTGATTGGGCTCCTGTGTACCATGTAGGAGGTCCAGGGTTCAATACCTGGGGCCTCCTGGTGAAAAGCAAGCTGGCCCATGCGGCAAGCTGGCCCACATGGCAAGCTGGCCCGAGTGGAGAGCTGGCCCATGCAGAGTGCTGGTCCGCGCAGGAGTGCTGGCCCAAGCGGAGAGCTGGCACAGCAAGATGACACAACAAAAAGAGAGACAGAAGCGAGACAATGAGAGATGCAGCAGATCAGGGAGCTGAGGTGGTGTAAAAGATTGGGTAGCCTCTCTCCCCTCCAGAAAGTCCCAGGATTGGTTCCTGGTGCCGCCGAAAGAGAAAATATATGCAGAAGAACACACAGAGAGCAGACAGTGAGCCCAAAAACAATGGGGGAGTGGGGCAGAGAAATGAATAAACCTTTAAAAAAAAAAAAAGATTCTAGGAACTCTACTGTTATCTCTTATGTTATATTGCTTTGTGCTATATTATTATCTTTAAACTATATACACAATCATTTTCTTGCATCATTTCCATGAGCGCAAAAATGTAAGTAACCTCATCTCTGTTTTATTGGTGAGGAAACCATTATAAAATCACTTGCTGAAGGTATGCAATAAATGGTAAAATAAAAAAAGATAAATATATGGTAAAAAATAGATTTTAACTCCTCTGATTAAATTCACTATTCAAATTCTATTAATATTTGATGCTCACTTAATAATAAACTGCATTAAAATTGAAATACTCATAAAGTTTTTGAGAGAGAATCTTGCACCTGGATTGCATATGGCATAATGTTCTAAGGCTTGGGCTTTAGAGTCTAATCACCCTGGATTTAAGTTCAACTTCTTCCACTTAGGGCCTGTGAGAACTCCAGCTAGTTATTTAACCAATGTAAAGCCTCACATAAAGTAGGGATAGCAATATTATCGAGTTTGTAGAAATGTTATGAGAATGATTTCTCAGTGCTTGTAACTAACTTTGCATAGTGCCTCACGATATGTATGTAAGTAATGGATGTTAGCATTTCCCCTCATTATTTAAGATAGTCTGAAGCAAAATTGGAAAACAGAAAAAACAGAAAAATATATGAAAGCTGATTGTGGGTGGTGAAGAGGATTTCTTTGTGGAAAATTTTTAGGTTCTATATATGTGATATGTATGGAAAATGTCAGAGTGAGGAATCAATGGGCATTTTTGGAAGAAGTTTAATTAATTCTAGATTAAATCCTTACCCAATGCCATTGCTTTATTATATAACCTGTAGGTTTACTCTGTAACGACCGGTTCTTGAATATTGGATTATGATTCATTTTATGAAATAGTTTGTGTTTTTTTTCTTTCTTTTCCTTACTCCTAGTTTTTATCTAACATTCAACATAGTTTAATAAAAAAAAACAAAACTTCATAATCCAAGGTTTCATTACATTGGAGTTCAGGTAAAATTAGTTATTAGATGAATGAGTTCTTCTGTACATTCAATCCCATAAGCAAAACAGTAAAGGAGCAGAGCAGTCTTTGCACCTAAAACTCTAGCAGTAATGTAATGACTGACATAATACCAATAAAAATTAGCGTCCTGATGAGCATTTCTGATTCACACTATACACTCTACAGTGAGCCAAGTTATTTCTTTCTTAATAAAGTATTCAAGAACTCTGACCAACAACTGACTTGATATTTGCATTGTGTGTGTGATATTATTAATAGTTTTTTTCCTTAATTTACTATGATGACCCCACCCTAATGAACTAGTTGGAGCAAGCATCACTTCTGTACCCTGAATGTGTTCTGACTCTTGCTCACCAAAGCAAATTTCAGGGTCATGTCACTGTTCATAATCCACATATTGTCAAAGGATACTTCCAGGCAGATACTCCCTGTGTTCCTGCATATCGTCTCACATGCTCAGAGACAAGTCACATCACCCTAGCATCAGCCATGCATCATGTTAAATGACACAGGATATTTCCTGGAACATTTCTTGATTGCATTATTCCTTTACTTGAAATTGTACTGAAATATAAGCTAGTGATCACACTCCTAGGGAAAAAAAATCTACTGAAAAAAATCTAATCTTCAGAAGTTTCTATATCTCCTCTCATTTGAAAGGATGAACTCATGATAGATTTGCTTTTTCCCCAAATGCATTTCCTTAAGAAGAAATATAGTCTCCTATAGTTTGCTTGTTTCTTTGTTTACTAACTCCTAAATTTTTTAAGCTCAGAACCTGTTGAAATTGTAGGGTTTTTTTTTCAAAGCCATCATCTTGATAATTTTTAAAAAAATATAGCATCATTAGCTTGAGAAAGATGAAAATCAAATATTTAAATTTTGTTTTTCAACAATTAGCGAGGTCTTTAAGATGAAATTTTTAGTTTCTCCCAGACTATATCATTCCTGTCATTGAAATAAGCAAAGCATTTTAAAAATCATAAAATTTTCTAAATTTCTAGCAAGATGAATAAAACATGAATTCCAATCAAACAGTGACATCAATTATTTAATTCATAACGCAGATACAGTGTGGCAGAATATGTATAAGTTCATTGAGCTGTACTAATTTCCAAATCATGTGAGATCAGAGTAAGCTGACTTGTTTCATGCTTTAGTATTTTTCAGGTTGGTTTGTTTTTAAGATGGAATAATGGTACTTTGTATTAAATTTGCTGTAATCAATAGAATTTATATGTGGCCATTTTATATGGGTCATAACTTACTTGAAACCAAAAATATAAAGACAGTTGTCTGTCAGAGTCTTCTTATTTAATTATTTTCTAAAGAACTCTGAGCAAAATGGGATCTAAGCATCTATTTATAGTGAATGATTTCACTGAATAGAAGCAAAGAAATATTGAAAGAAGATTTCAACATAGGAACTGATGAGTAAAAGGTAATTCAAGAAATAAAGGATTTCATATGCTAAATAAAAGAAAATTATGAAAAATAGAGTTAAAAAACAACCAAGAAAAAAAAATTTTTAAATTAAAAGAAAAAACAATCAACCCAGAGAAAGATCTTAAATGGAAAAAAACAAAACAAAACAAAACAAAAAAACAGGCAAGCATGATGCCTTTGCATTACATTCATTTTATTATAAAGACAACAAATAAATCAACCTGTCTCATTACTTCATCACCTAGCTTTGTTTCAACTGTCAGGTGTGAAAAATGACTGAGAAGAGCAAAATTTTCAAAAGGAAAGAAACTTTTGAAAAGTATGAACACACCATGAGTGATAACTCTAGAATAACTGGCTTTTCAAGAATCATACAGGAAATTGAACAATGATGTAGTAGTCAGAAGCAAAAGTGTACTTTTCAGTTTTTCACACCCTCTGAGAAAGGGGGAAGCAAAGTGGATGCCTGTGGTTCTATGTACTCTGAGAATGGGACTATAGACACAGAAGCTCACCCTATAATATTTTAACATTACAAGGTAGCCCTATACATATTCATAGTTCACTGAAGTCCTGGCCTCATTTTTGGATTTCACTGTCAGCTTATTTTCTCTCTAAATCGTTTTAGGCATCCAGATATCTAAGCTATGGTGGGTACCATTGTCTGGTGTAAAGAGCTCTGTACTCAAAAGAAGGTAAAAATACTGGATTCAAGTCTTAACTCCCCTATTTCCTAACCATTGACTTTAGCTAAATCCCAACTTCACTGAGCTTTAGTTTTGAAACCTGTGCCATTATATCAGTTGCTCTACCTTCCCCTCAGACTAATTGTAAGAATGAAATAGTTAGATATATGTGAAAAAGCCTTGTAAGCATTAAAGTGTTAAACTAATAGAAAGTTTTGCCCTTTGCAGATCTAGCAGATAGAATTTCACTTCCGTGCTTTAGGTTTAAAAGACCTTGTACTATAATTATATATTTGAGATGAGAATACCTGATACTTTTCAACGTCCCTGTCCTCAGTGTAGATTTTACCAGGTCAGGTCTATCTATCTATCCTCAAAAATCAGCACACATAATTAGAAATACATTTACTTCATTTAACAAAGAAGGTAGTTTCAAGACTTTTTGTTTGAGATGTCTTAAAAATATAGGGAATTATCAAGAAATACCCTTTCTGGTTCTCATAATTCACAATTCTGGTCTTGTACTCTTGAACTAAAATAGATTCAAATTCAATTGTGGGGAAGCGGGTGTGGCTCAATCGATAGAGCTCCCGTTTACCATATGGGAGGCCCCAGGTTCGCTTCCCGGGGCCTCCTTGTGAGGGCAGGCCGGCGCGCGTGGTGCGCTGGGCTGATGCAGCAAGATCTCACAGCAAGGGGGAGATAAGCGGGCACAGAAAAAACACAGCAAATGGACATAGCAAACACAAGCAGCAAGGGGGAGATAAATAACTAAATAAATAAATCTTTAAAAAAAAAAACAAATTCAATTGTGACCACAATAACATCAATATTTAGAAATCATTATTGCCTTATTATGCTTGGAAAGCCTATGCAATGTAATTCAGTGAAGTGCCAATGATCTTGAAGTTTTCTATACAGGTATTCAGAATAAAATGAACAAAAACATAATGTGATCACTTTGGTCCCCTTTGATTGGATCCGGATCCAGTAGTAGAATCCACTGCTCTCGTGTGTTTAGACTTTCCAAAATAAAATGTTGCCAATTATCATTTGGTCAAAGACATTGAGATGATTTAATTACTACTATCTAAGAACCTTGACAAGGAATGAATATTGAACAGATATGCACACACACACCCGCACACACAAACACACACCCAGCAGAAAAGAATCAATCCAGTTTTATAACTTCAATGACCAAAGCTTGTTACAGGAGGGAAGACATTTCTACTACAGCAGAGTGGATTGCTCTGTGTGAGAACCTTAGAGAAGGGCAGATGCATTATACTCTGAAAGTTACCAGGGACAGGTTATGAGCTGCTGACATCCCTCCCTGCCCATTTTTATTTCCATTTGCTCTTTTCAAAAACGTTGAAGCTTGCCTGGGAGAGCTCAATATGTGAGATATGTGTTCACCAGAGGGTGGGATCTGCTTTGTTTCAGACTTAAGCCACAGGGAGTCAGCTAGCCAACCATAAATCAGCACAAGGACGTCATTTACCTTGCCAACTGCCCACCCAGGTGCAACGCCCTGAAGTTTTGTGTTTCAGGGTTTCAGAGAGTCATGGGCAGAGAAAAAGACTGTTGATTGACAGTGATACACTTTATTATCAGCAACTGCCAGGGCATTAAGGAAACAAAGAATGTCAATCTGGGTTTACAAGGATGGATTTAATTCCTTCCTTTACTTATTCGATTTCAAATAGCCCAGCACTGACCCCAGTGCAAAGTATTTACTAAGGAACTTACCGAGAAGAACATGTATTAACAGGGCTTCTTTTATCTTTTATTTCTTGTACTGAACTTCACCTCTACCTCCAGGACTGGTTTTAAAAATTGCACACAACCTAAATGAGCTCCCTACAATGAGCTCATTCCAAATCCCATTCTGGTTACTCCAAATTTTGCTTGTTAATAATGCATCTACCACAGGTTATTAAACAAGAAAGCAAGTAGACTTATTATTCTAGCAATGG
>JAQZBX010048173.1:0-20276 GCA_029593785.1 Cabassous unicinctus | reverse complement strand
AAGGTGTCAGTGTGAACAACCCAAGAATTGTCCTGGACAAACAATAACAGTGAGAGTTGTCATGGACAACTGAGTACAAAGGAGGGTGTCAGCCTGAACAATCTGACAACTGAAACAGAGAGAGTTGTCTTGGACAACTGAGAACAGAGGAAGGCATCAGTCTGAACAATCTGAGAGCTGTCTGGACAACTGGAACCAGAGAAAAGCATCAACCTGAACAATCTGAAAGTTGTCCTGGGGAACGTGAAAGTAAGAGTTCTCCCAGACAACTGAGAAGAGAGGAGGGCTTCAGCCAACACAATCTGATAGTTGTCCTGGACAACTGAGAATAGCAAGAGCAGTCCTGGAAAACAGAGTGAGAGTTGTCCTTGACAACTTAGAACCAAGAATGGGCCTTGAAGACAGAGAAGTGAGGAGGGTATCACCCTGAACAATCCACAACTTGTGCTGGGCCTCCAAGAAGAATGAGAGTTGTCCTGGACAATTGAGAACAGAGGAGAACATCAGCCTTGACAATCCAAGAGTTTTCCAGGACCACTGAAAACAGTGAGAGTTGTTCTGACCAACTGAGAACAGAGGAGTGCATCAGCCAGAAAAATGTGAGAGTTGTCCTGGAAAACTGAAAACAGAGGTGGGTGTCAGCCTGAACAATCCTTTAGTTGTCCTGGGCAACTGAGAATAGTAGAAGTAGTCCTGAAAAACTGAAAAAAGTGAGAATTGTCTTGGACATCTGAGAACAGAAGATGTTTTCAGCCTGAACAATCTAGACTTGTCCTGGAATACTAAGAAGAGAGGAGGTCATCACCTTTAACACCCACAATTTGTCCTGGGCCTCTGAGAATAGCAAAAGATGTCCTGGAAAGCTGACAACAGAAGAGGTCATTTGCCTGAACAATCTGAGTCATCCTGAACAAAAGAGATCAGAAGTGTGCTTCAGTCTGAAAATTTCAAGAGTACTCCTGGACTACTGAGTAGAGGGAGTGTTATCCTGGACAACTAAGAATAGGTGAGGGTGTCAGCCTGAACAATATGAGGGTTAATCTGGACAACTGATAACTGTAAGAGTTGTCATGGACAACTGAGGAGAGAGTAAAGTGTCAGTCTGACCAATCCAAGAATTGTTATGGGCATCTGAGAATGGAGGTAAACATCAGACTGAACTATACAAGAGCTGTCCTAGACAACTAAGAACAGTGAGAGTTGTCTTGGAAACTGAGAGCAAATGAAGATGTCAGTTGGAACAATCCAACAGTTTCTGGACTACTGAAACAGAGAAGAGCATCAATCTGAACAGTCTGAGAGTTGTCCCGGGGAAATGTGAACAGTAAGAGTTCTCCTGGACAACTGAGAAGAGAGGAGTGGGGTGTCAGCCTGAACAATCTGATAGTTGTCATGGACATCTGAGGAGAACAAGAGTTATCTAGAAAATTGAGAAGAGGGAGTTGTGTCAGCCTGATCAATCTGAGAGTTTCCTCAACAACTGAGAACAGTGGAAGGCATCAGCCTGAACAATCTGAGAATTTCCCTTGGCAACTGAGAAAAGTGAGAGTTATCATAGACAATGGAGAACAGAGGAGGGAAACAGCCTGAAAAGTTGGAGAGTTGTCCTAGACAACTGAGAATAGATGAGGACTTCAACCAGAACAATCCAAGAATTGTCTTGTACAAATGAAAACAGTGAGAGTTGTCCTGGACAACTGAGAACATAGGAGTGCAACAACCTGAAAAATCCAAGAATTAATGTGGGCAACTGAGAAAAGATGAGGACATCAGCCTGATCAATCCAAGAGATGTCATGTACAACTGAGGACAGTGGAAAACATCAGCCTGAACATTCCAAGAGTTGTCCTGGGCAACTGAGAACAGAGGAAGTGTCAGCCTGAATAATCTGAGAGTTTTCCTGGGGGCCTGAGAACAGAGGAGGGTATTAGCCTGAGGAAACCACAAGTTCTCCTGGTCAACTGAGAAGAGTGTATGTTGTCCTGTCCAACTAAGAAAAGGGGAATGTGTTAGCCTGAACAATCTGAATGTTGTCTTGGACAACTGAGAACAGTGAGAATTGTCCTGGATAACTGAGAAGAGAGGAGGGTTTCAACCTGAAAAATCTGAGAGCTGTCCTGAGCAAATGAGAACATGCAGGACGTTAGATTGAACAATCCAAGAGTTGTCCTGGACAACTCTGAACAGTGAGAATTGTCCTGGACAACTGAGAACAGGGGAAGTTGTCAGCCTGAACAATCTGGAAGCTATCCAGGATAACTGTGAACAGCAAGGGTTGTCCTGGACAACTGAGAACAGGTGAAAGCATCATCTAGGCTATGCCTTCCTGGTCAACTGAGAACATAGGAGGTCATTAACCTGAACAATCTGAGAGCTGTCTGCAGCTGATGAAAACCAGAAGGGCCTCAAAACAAACAATTCAAGACTTGTCCCTCAGAACTGAGGACAATGAGAGTTTCCTGAGAAGAGAAGGGGAGGTCAGTTTGAACAATTCAAGAGTTGTCCTTGACAATTGAGGACAGTGAGATGTGGTCTGGACAACTGAGAAGAGAGGAGGGCTTTTGCCAGAAAAATCTGAATGTTGTCATGTGCAACTGTGAAGAGATGTGGGCGTCAACCTAAACAATCTGAGAGTTGTCATGGACAACTGAGGGGAAGGGATCAGCCTGAACAATCCAAGAGACTTTTCTGGACAACTGAGTACAGAAGAGTCAGACTGAATAATCCAAATGTTATCCTGGACAAATGAGAACAGTGAGACTTGTCCTGGACATCTAAGAACAGAGGAGTGCATCAGACTGAACCATCCAAGAGTTATCCTGAACAACTGAGAAGACAGTATGGCATTGGTCTGAACAATCCAAGAGTTGTCTTGAGCAACTGAGAACAGAGGAAGGTGTCAGCCTGAACAAGCTTAGTACTGTCCTGCGGAACTGAAAAGAGCGCAAGTTGTCCTGGACAACTGAGAACAGATTAGGGCATCAATCTGAATAACCCTAAAGTTGTCCTGGACAACTGAGAACAGAGGAGGGTGTCAGCCTGAACTAACCAAAATTTGTCCTGGGCTATTGAGAAGCAAAGAGGATGCCAGACTGAACAATCCAAGAGATGTTCTGGGCAGCTGAGAAAAGAGGAGGGCATCAATCTGAACAATCAGATAGTTGTCCTTTGGAACTGAGAATGGAAATTTTCTGGACTACTGAGAAGAGAGGAGGGCATCAACCTATACAACTCGATCATAGTCAAGGACACCTGATAACAACAAGAAATGGTCTGGACAACTGAGAACAGAGGAAGGCTTTTGTGAGAAAAATCTGACAGTTTTTCTGGGCAACTGAGAAGGGATGTGGGAATAAGCCTGAACAATTTGAGTGTTGTCATGGACCATTAAAAACAGTGAGAGTTGTCCTGGACAAAAGAAAACAGGGGAGGTATCAGCCTGAAAAATCCAAGAGATTTAATGGACATCTGAGAACAGAGGAGGTTGTCAGCATGAACAATCTGAGAGTTGTCCTGGACAACTGAGAGTAGATGAAGTGTAAGCCTGAAGAATCTGAGAGTTATCCTGGACAACAGATAACAAAGATTGCATTAGGCTGAATAATTTGTGTGCTGTTCTGGGCAACAGAGATCAGTGGAAGGCATCAGCCTGAACAATCCATGAGTTTTCCTGGACAACTGAGAACAGAATAGGGCATCAACCTGAACCATCTGAGAGTTTTCCTGGGGAATTGAGAACATTGATAATTGTCTTGAACAAGTGAGAACAGAGGAGGATGTCTACAGGAATCCATTCTATAAAGTGTTCTGAAGCTCTGTCCAGCAGAATCCATGGCAGTACAAGTGAAATTACTCTGAACACAGTGGTTGAGAGAGATGAGGGGGAGAACAGCTAAAGGAACTATCCTTCTCTGCTGATTCCTGTCATGGTTTTTATTCTCTTTTCACAAAGCACAAGGTCAGTATGTACACGCAGGGGCTCAGAAAGTTCCAGGGTGTGCAGTAGGTAATGGAGAAGCAGAAAGCTATAACTAAGTAACAGTGTAGAGTAAGAAAGTTTTTATTGTTTTCAGCAGGAACCAATAACAGCAGCTATTTCCCATGTAGCAGTATGTTGGTTGTGCAGCAAAGCAGGTTTTAACCGTTTCAAAGATATTTTAACCAAAGTGTTCCCACATCTTCCCTTATTAGTTTAAGAAAGAAATGTGAGCCTGGAGTTTGTAGGTGTACTTCCAGAGACTGCAGCCTCTGGCCTGCCCATGTGCCAGCTGTGCCTGGAATCTCGGTGGAGCTGCAACTCCTACCCTACAGCTCAATGTATTCACCCAAGTCACCTGGTGAGGAGACAATGATGATGGACAATGGCTATCCCAGAGAATGGAGAGAGCCTGCAGCTGAAGGCAGGATAATCCCATCCACCATATCCATGGGATATAAGCCCACTCTCACTTGGAGATGAGTGGACATCACCATTCCAGTCCCCTCAGGATTCAGGGAAGAGCTATGGACTAGAGTGGACTTAATGGTATTCTGTTGTAGACATATTGGGATTCAAGCAATGGAAGAAATTTTAACAGTGAGGTGAAGCCAGTGGCCACTAGATGCTTTCAGGGTGGAGAGGGGAATGGCAGTTGTAATACAGGGGCTTTTTCAGGACTTGGGGCTTGTCCTGAGTGATGTTATGGTAACAGATATAGGCCATTTTAGAGAAGCATATACCATGCAGAACTGTGTGGGAGAAAGTGTGGCCTATGATGTGAACTGTGGTCTATGCTTAGTGGCAAAGCCCCAGGATTTGTATATCCATTGCAGGTGATGTGCCACACTAATGAAAGAGGTTTATGTGAGACGTTATGGGAGGTATGGGAGGTGGAGATCATGGGAATCCCTGTAATTTTTGTGTAACATCTAGGTAATCTAAGCATCTTTTAAAATATATATGAAAAAAAAATAAATTAAAAATAAAAGGAAATGTATTTGGCACAACTTTTATAAATATATGTTTTTAATTTGATGATTGGTGGTAGTAAGACTAGGTTGCTGACAGTTACCTGGGTTCCAAATTGGGCTGTGCATGAGAAACAAAGTAGCCAAGGAGGTAGTTGACCTCCCTTGGGAGGGGTGAGAGTTAATGTCCTACCTCTGTAGACCCTCCAATTCTCTCCTGATGGCCCCCCTGCAACTGTGCCTGTCTTAGGTTGTTCCTTCCCTGGGGAATCACACCCATCTCTGGCTAATCAGCCATCCTCTGGGGCCAAACAAGGTGACATGAGACTGCCAATGTTTCCTTGACCTCCACACCCATCACATGCCTTGGGATTCCCACACTTACTGGTAGGGCCCTGGCTTAGGTTTAAAGTTTTGGAAAACCCAGGTTTACCAGCACCTAGAAGGCTTATACAGCTTGGGATTGCTGTATAAGAAGGTAAAATGAAGAATATGGTAAAACTAGAAAAGGCAAGTGAGAAGGAAAGAAAGGAGACTTAAAGGTAAAGCTGGGAGACATAGGCTTAAAAGTTTACTTTAGGAGAAATGATTTGTTACAAGCATGAACCAAATAAACTTTTGTTAGCTAGCAGAGCTGTCAGAGCATTTACTAACATTAAACAACTAGCTTAATAATATTTATGAAAAACTAATTTAAAGGTGTTTTAGCCAAAGGGCCACTAAGTCTTCTCCCTTGTTGTATTTTAGTTCTTGATCTTTGAATGTGGGAGAGAAAGATGAAGTAGTGACTAAGACGATGAATTTTTGTTCAGTGTGACAAACTCAAGAGAGGTCTTGATGAATTAACCTAAAGATTAATAGTTAAGTAAGAAGCATGATTATTCCAATGATGGATATTACCCAGATTCTTACGCTTAAGCCATGAAACAAATTAGATGGATTTAACCATTGTAGATTATCATTGAGTGTTTGAAACATGTTTTGCTGAGCAAGAAGTTGTATTTGAGATAGTTGAGGTTCCAGACAATGCTGGAGAGCCAGTACTTCTCCCTGTAGATAGGAGAAAGAAGCCTTTGTAAGTGGGTTTTCACTTGTTCCCAGGAAAGCTGAGAACTGTTCCAAGGTAAGGAGGTGACACAAATTTTTACATGTTCCCAATCACAATGCAAATCTTGCCTGGTAAATAAAGCTTGTTGTTTTTCACCTTTTCAAAGAATAGATGCTTCTAATGCTTCAAGTCTGGTAAAAAATATTATTAGCTATATGTGTTTGAGTTAAAAGTTTGTCAGTGACATTGGTCATAATTTGATTAAAAACATGAGTGGTTTGGACTGATTCTGTTAAGGCAACTGCCACAGCAGTGGCAGTGGCAGCTATAATAATGGCTGAAATAATGAAAACAATAAGTGTACCAATGAATCTTTTAGGTCTAATAAGCAAGAGGGCCTTAAATTGAGCTATTCCTGAAGAGCCTTCCCAGGGGCAAGATAAGTTAATTGGGAGCCATGCTTGTGCTTATCTTTTAAGCAGTAATATAGAAGTAATATTGAGTTTGGTTACATTTCCATGGGATACTGAGGAAGGAAAATAAGCTCCTGGGTGCAAAGTAAGATTGAAGATATTAACAAAGCTGGCATTGGTAAAAGGGGTTATAAGTAACGTAAAAGGATGAGAGGTATAAATCATAACAGAGTCTATGAGGCTATGGGACAAATTTAAGCTGAAAATATTATGTGTATAATCTCCATACAATTAAAAAAAGACAATATGGTGTTTTTTTAAAAAAGGCAATCCAAGGCACCAGGTTCAAAAATGACATGGACTGAAGAGAGATTTTGAGGTGTTGGTAAATTGTATATGAAGGATAGGGCAAGAAAGATGCTATGATTAGAGAGCCTGAAAAAATTAATAGTATGATTGTTGCTAGATAAGTGTCCTTGAGGACCCCAGTTGAAAACAGTGAGATTATATAATAAAGAGGTATAACAAGGATGGTGGATTTGACAGGGGTGCCAAATTTCATTAAGAGATTTGGGGTTCCATTGAAAGTTCTGACAACAATGGTTGACAGGAGGAGAATTGAAATTGAGGGGAGAGAATGAAGAAGAGTTAATTGAGGTGGCTTTAATAAAGGTGATGTTAGCAGGTTGAGAATTAAACTTTAGCTGATAGTGTTATGACATGATTGTGTCTGGGAGTTCCTTTGTTCCTCTATTGTCATCTTCTCCATCTGTGGTATTGGGTTGAATGGGTGACCCTTCCAGGTCATGGTATAGTTTCACATTCTTTGCTGGTAGCCACGGGGGGCCTGTTGGAATAAGCATACAAGCATACCCTGTCCCCCTTGTTATGAGGTTTCAGGGTGTCTTCCAAGATCCATCTCCTAACATATCTTTGTGCAGAATTTTTGTTCATGCTTTATGACTCTTCTGATGATGGATGAAATGTTTTTCAGCTGCTAAGAGGCTGTTTTTATCACAATTTAAAATTTTAAAGTATACAGTGCTAGAGCTGTTATATATCTAGGAGAGATATCCATACTCTCCCTTTTCCATTTATTGTTTAAGATGATATGACATATTTTAAATATTTTTAAGGTTGAGTTAATTAGACTTTATTAAGGGTAATCTGGAGACTAGTATGAGTAAGAGAATTTTGGAGATGTTTATAGAGTTTTGTTAAAAGTGTTTTTGAGGGGACTGTATTAAGGTTATTACCTATGTGGTGATAAATACATGCTTGTGGGAAGACAGGATGAATAGGACATAAAGCCTGAAAGACCTAATATTGACATAAGGTGAGATTATTGACCATTCCTTGTTGCAGGACTTTCCACTGATATCTAGTTAGTGAAATTTTGTTAGTAATTTAAAGAATACAAAGTAAGTGAAGGGTTATTTATAAACAGGGATTTAACTGTTATATCTTAATCTCTTATGAACATACATTTACATGTTCACTAAACTGGGAGACACACTGATATACCTGGCCTACTTTAAGCCCAAGTCCCAGATGGATACAAGATAAATGTTAATATGCTTATCAATTTAATAAGTCTATACTGACAATTAGAGTGAGAAACAAGAAAAATATAATTAACTAAAAGATTAAATTGTTATTGAATAGAATTATAGGTTGACAGATAAATAGAGCAGTTTTATATATAAAGTTACCAAATATTTAGCTTTTGACTGGGAAATTTTGATTAGCACTTGTTATTAGAGTTTTGGTTGAAAACTGTTGTGCAGAGCACTTTTTCCTAGGGTGGGACTTTAACTGGTTTGACTAGGGACTATCTTTTTTACTGTGTTCATAATTAATGAACTTGATATATAGATGACAACTTGTGAGCACTGTATTAATTCCCAAGGAAGTGGCCAGCCTCTTCAGGAAGGAATACAACATGTCCTCAGCAGTACATTCTAAGGTTTATGCATCATTTCCTGGGAAAGTGGCCAGCTATCCCAAAGAGGAACACAAATTTCTGGAATGAACTTTATCTCCTTTAATTTGTTACAAAACATCCCTGATGTGTCTACTATTTTTGTTCCCATTATTTTTCCTGAAATATGAAAAGTGTTAACTAGCAAGGCATTGGTTTGTTAATTTAAAAAGTTTTCTGCATGATGTTTTACTTTGAGGTTTGAATAATATGTACTAAATTTTTTCTTAATACATTCAGTTTTAGGATTGTTTTTACTCAAAAGAAGAGATTTACATTTACATTTACATTTAATAATATACATGTATATGTAACTTACAAGTTATTAAATTACTTAAGTATGCAATGTATTGTATTAAAGTTTTGATTAGTATTTAAATATATTATACATAATTCATAACTACAGTGGATTATATGACAACAAACAATAGTAAACTTTTAACCAGCAGACATACAATTAATAAACTTTCATTTCTTATGTGTTTAAGATTCCTCACCCATGATGTTATAAGGCTAGAAGCATGATTAAAATGACTTTAATTTCTCTATTTTGTATAGTTTGAGGCATAGGCAACAACAAATTATTTTTATTTGGGCTGTGGGGCAGCATATTAACTTGTGATTTTAATACCTGATTGTTTTTGCTGTTAACATTCTAATTGGAACTGGGACTGTGACTCACAGTGATGAATTTAAACTTAGTTTATTGTTGGCTTTTTTACAGGAAGGGGAAAGTGGGTTGGCTTGACTTGTTTAAGGAGATAATAAAGAACATTTTAGGAAGTTTTAAACAAAATGGTAGTGACATAACTGGATATTAATTTTTGCCATTATGCACTGCTCCTGGCAGCTCCCAATGATTTTCTCCTTTTTTGCAGCTATAGAGCTGCTTTTTCAGTGGAGGTGGGGAAAATCAGATGAATATGAGTTAAAGCATTTGCTTCTTGATTTTTAAGTGGAGAGGTTGTTATCGTGACATATAAACATTGTTAAAGTTTTAGGAATTTTATACACCTTTTAAGTACTCATATGAAGCTTTTATTTGTACAATTTTAATTAACAGAGGGTTAAAGAATTTCTTTTTAATTTTATAAAAATTTTAATTACTTTCTATTTAAACTATGACATATTAAATAAACTTAACTATTTTATTACTTTACTTTTTTCAAAGTGAAAGAACAAATCTTTTGCACTAAGTTGATATAAAAAGCTACTATTCAGGACTTGACTTTGAGAAAGCAGGTTTGAACATTATGTTTGTTTAAAAGTGATTAGACTTGTTTCTTTAAGGAAATGATAAGGTTAAAGTACAAGAAGCTATTTTGATAAAAACAGGCTTTCTTTTTGTATACTAATTATTCAGGAGAAAAACTTTTTGTAAACTTTTACTAATACAGACTAATGACTTAAGAAACTTTGAGAAAGAATAAAATTTTAACTTAGTATTATTATACTGTTTAACCTAAAGCCTTTTAAAACTTTATAGATAGACCCATCAACTTTTATTTAACTTTGATCACAAAAATTCCTTTTCCATGCACCTTCTGCACTTTCTGTATTCATTCAGGTTTTGTCCCACATTTTACTCTTTTTTTAATAGCCAGTTATTTTATCTTAGGACAAAATTATTTTCTTTCTCTTTAATAATAAAAACACATTCTATATACCTTATATACATAAGTTACCAAAATGATTTTGGAAACTGTCTCCAAACAAACTTCTTACAACATACAATTACCATAAAAAATAAATATATATTTATTTATATATATATAAAATAAGATGCTTAGATTACATAAATGTTACACAAAAATTACAGGGATTCCCATGTTCCCCACCTCCCATTATTCAGAAGTATCAAAATATACACTGACACTGAACAAACAGACAAATACAAAACAAGTTATAACACATCAATAGAAACATATATCTTTGATTTTACTGCTTTTGAGAATTTCTACAGAAACTGTGTTGCCAAGTTTTCCTACTCTTTCAGTGGTTTAATTTTATTAGCCCCCATCAGCCCACAGCCTTATCATTATGTAGGCAGTTTAGGAGGTTTACAGAGTTGCTGTCAGAATGTTTTCTTTATTTTAGTTAACTCTTCAGCAGAATTTTTTTTACATGCATGATTACACTGACAAGGGCCTTGTTTAGCACTTCTGCCTGTGTGGGACATTGTATTTGTGATGTAACCTTTCCTCACACAGACAGTTCAACATGATTTCCCTCCATTACTTGAGATGGGGTTGAAAAGGTGTTTTTTCCTTTTTGGGGGGATACAGCATTTTTAACTGAGAACTCCTCTGAGGGAGCCATGGGCAAGACATATAAAGTCTCATTCCCATGAAGATTTAGAAAATTTACCCTCACTGAACTAGACACATTGGCAACTATCCCCAGTGGGCATTGCTGCTCCCTTACCTTGGGATGATTAGTTTTAGTTTTGACCCAGATGTTGATCGAGATGAATATAGATTCTCCTTTACATGCCATCTTGTACCATTACTAAAAATCATATCAGGGTCACCATTTGCAGGAATTTGTCCTGCAAAGTCTTGTGAAGCTCTGTCCAGCAGAGTCCATGGTGACCCAAGTGAAATTACTCTGAACACAGTAATTGAGAGATTTGAGCGGGAGAATGGCTAAAGGAGCTATCCTCCTCTGCTGATTCCCATCACAGTTTTTATTCTCTTTTCACAAAGCACAAGGTCAGTATGTACATGCAGGGGTTCAGAAAGTTCCAGGCTGTGAGGAGATAATGGAGAAGCATAAAGCTGTAAGCAACAGTGCAGAGTAAGAAAGTTCTTATTGTTTTCAGCAGGAACCAATAACAGCAGTTATTTCCCATATAGCAGTATATTGGTTGTGCAGCAAAGCAGGTTTTAACTGTTTCAAAGATATTTTAACCAAAGAATTCCCACAGATTTCAGCTTGAACAATCCAAGAGTTGTCCTGAGTAACTGAGAACAGAGGAAGGCATCAGCCTGAACAATCTGAGAGTTGTCCTGGATAAATTAGAACAATGACATTCATCCTGGGTAACTGGAAACAAGGGAGGGTGTCAGCCTGAAAAATTCAAGAGATGTCCTGGACAACTGAGAACAGTGAGAATTGCCTGGACAACTGAGAAAAGAGGAGGGCATCAGTCTGAATAATATGAGAGTTGTTCTGGACACCTGAGAACAGAGTAGGGCATCACAATGAACAATCTGAGAGTTGTCCTGAGAACTGAGAACAAAGAAGGGCATCAAACTGAACAATCAGAGAGTTTTGCTGGGCCTCTGGAACATTAAGAGTTGTCCTGGAAAACTGAGATCAGAGGACTGTGATAGCCTGAATAATCCAATAGTTCTGCAGGACAATGCTAATATTGAGAGTTGTCTTTGGCAACTGAGAACAGAGGAGGGCTTCAGAATAAATAATCCAAGTTTTATATTGACCACCTGAGAACAGAGGAAGGCATAACTTCAATAATCTGAGTTTTGCCTTGAACAACTGAGTACAGAGGAGGGCATCAGCCTGAATAATCTGAGAGTTGTCCTGGGTACCAAGAACAGGTGGCCTCAGCCTGTACAAACTGAGAGTTTACCTGGTCAACTGAGAAGAGTGAGAGAAGTTCTGGACAATTGAGAAGAAGGGAGAGTGTCAGCCTGAACAATCCAATTGTGGTCCTGGACAATGGAGAACAGTGAGACTTGTTCTGGACATCTGAGAACAGAAAACGGTGTCGGCCTGAAAAATCTGAGAGCTGCCCTGAGCAAATGAGATCATAGCAAGGCATCAGACTGAACAATTGAGAGTTGCACTGAACAACAGAGAACAGAGGAGGATATAAACCTAAAAAATACAAGAGTCTCCTTGAAATCTGATAAAAGAGACAACATCAGCCTAAACAATCCATGTTTTTACTGGGCAACAGAGATCACTTAAAGATGTCAACCTGAACAATCTGAAAGATTTCCTGGACAACTGAGAACAGAGGAGGGTGTCATCATGAACAATCCAAGAGTTGTCCTAGACAACTGAGAAGAAAGGAAGGCATCAGCCTGAATAACCCAAGAGCTGCCATGGGGAACTGAAAACTGCAAAACTGAGAACAGAGGAGGGTATCAGTCTGAACAATCTGAGAGTTGTCTAGGACAACTGAGAAGAGAGGAGGATATTAGCATGAAATATTGGGTGTTGTCCTGGGCTAATGAGAACAAATGTTGTCAGGCTCAACAATCTGAGCATTGTCCTAAGCAGCTGAGAACATAGCAAAGCATCACCCTGAACAATCCTAGAGTTGTCCTGTACAACAGAGAACAGGGGAGGGCCTCCACCTGAACAACCTGAGATTGCCCTGGACAACTAATAACAAGGAGGGTGTCAGCCTGAACAATCTGAGATTTCCCTTGGACAATTGAGAATATCAAGAGTAGTCCTCTAAAACAGAGGATAGCAAGAGTTGTCAGGGACATCAGAGGTCAAAGGAGTATGTCAGACTGAACCATCTGAGAGTTCCCCTGGAAAAATGAGAACAGAGGAGGGCATCAGACTGAATAATCCAAATGTTATCCTGGACAAATGAGAACAGTGAGACTTGTCCTGAACAACTGAAAACAGAGGTGTGTATCAGCCTAAACAATCAAAGAATTGTCCTGGGCAACTGAGAAAAGAGGAGGGCATCAGACTGAACAATCTAAGAGTTTTTCTGGGAAACTGAAAAGAGAGAGAGTTGTCCTGAACAACTGAAAACAGAGTAGGGTGCCAGTCTAAACAATCAGATAATTATCCTGAGCGCCTGAGAACAGTGGAGTGTGTCAGCATTAACAATTCCATAGTTCTCCAGGAAAATTTTGAACAGAGGAGTGTTTTAGGCTGAAAATCCAACAGTTATCCTGGGCACCTAATACCTGAGAACAGAGGAGGATGTGAACCTGAACAACCTGAGTGCTGTCCTGGGTAACCAAAAACAGTGCAGATTGTCCAGGAAAACTGAGGACATATGAAGGTGTAAGTCTTAACAATTCAAGAGTTGTACTGGACAACTGAAAACAGAGGAGGGTGTCAGTCTGAAAAATTCCAAAAATGTCCTGGGCATCTGAGAACAAATGACGATGTCAGTTTGAATACTCCAAGAGTTGTCCTGGACAACTGAGAACAGAGTACTGCATAAGCATGAAGAAACCAAGAGTTGTCCTGGACAACTCAGAAGAGTAAGAATTGTCCTTGACAACTGAGAACAGAAGAAAGCATTAGCCTGAACAGTCCAAAAGCTGACCTAGACAACAGAGAACAGAGGAGGGCATGAGCCTGAACAATCTGTGATTTGTCTTGGACAACTGAGAACAGAAGAGGGCATCAGTTTGAACAATCAAATATTATCCTAGACAAATGAGAACAATGAGACTTGTCCTGGCCAACTGAGAACAAAAGAGTGTGTCAGGCTAAAAATCCAAGAGTTATCCTGGGCAACATAGACAGAGGAGGGCTTCAGACTGAATAATCCAAGATTTCTTCTGGAAAACTGAAAAAAGCAAGAGTTTTACTGGACAATGAGAACAGGGGAGGGTGTCAGCCTGAACAATCCAATCGTCCTAGAAAACTGAGAACAGTGAGAATTGTCCTGAGCATCTGAGAACAGAGTAGTGTGTCACCTGTAAATCTGACAGTTGTCTTGGACACTGAGAACTGTGACAGCTGACCTGGAAAACTGAGAACAGAGGAGGGTGGAAGGCTGAACAATCAGAGAGCTGTTCTGGACAACTGAGAACAAAGAAGGGCCTCAATTCAAACAATCCGAGACTCATCCTGGGAACTGTGAACAGCGACTGTCTCCTGGGCAACTGAGAACAGAGGAGGGTGTCAGCCTAAACAACCTGACAGTTTTCCTGGAATACTGAGAACTGTGAGTGTTGTTCTGCAAAACAGAGAACAGAGGAAGGCATAAGCCTGAACAATCCAAGGGCTTTCCTAGGCAACTGAGAACAAGGTGGGTGTCAGAATGAACAATCAGAGAGTTATTCTACACAACTGAAAACAGTGACAGTTCTTGGACTACTGGGTATAGAGGATAGCATCAGCATGAAAAATCCAAGATTTGTCCTGGGCAACTGAGTACAGAGGTGGGCATCAGCCTGAACAATCTGAGAGTCATTCTGGGCATCTGAGAAAAGTAAGAGATATTGTTGACAACTGAGAACAGAGGACAGCAACAGCTTGAACAATTGGAATGATTTCCTAGCCAACAGAGAACAGAGGACATCAGCCTGTACCATCCAATATTTGTCCTGGACAACTGAGAACAGAAAAAGCTGCCTTGGACAACTGAGGATAGAAGTGGGCATCAGCCTGACAAAACCTGAGCTGTCCTGGGAAACAGAGGAAAAGAGGGAGTCAGCTTGAGGAATCCAAAATTTTTCCTATACAACTGAGAACAGAGAGGGCTTCAGCCTTAACAGTCTGTGTGTTGTCCTGGGCAACTGAGCTCAGTGGATGGCATCATCCTGAACAAACCATGAATTGTCCTGGGCAACTAAGAACAGGGGGTGGCATCCACCTGGTCAATCTGAGAATTGAGGGCAAAAGAGGGCAACAACCTGAACAATCCAAGAGTTTTCCTGAGGAACTGAGAACAGCAAGACTTTTCCTTGGCAATTGAGAACAGAAGAAGGTGTCAGCCTCAACAATCTGAGAGTTGTCCTGGACACTGAGAATAGAGGAAGGCAACTGCCTGAACAATCCAATAGTTGTACTAAGCAAATGAGAACTGATGAAGGTGTCAGCCTGAACAATCTGAGAGTTGTCTTGGGGAACTGAGAACAGTGAATGTCTCCTGGACAACTGAGAACAGAGGAGGGCATCAGACTGAACAATCTTACAGTTTTCCTAGAAAACTGAGAACTGTGAGAGTTGTCCTGGAAAACAGAGAAGAGGAAAGCATAAGCCTAAACAATCCAAGAGTTTTGCTCAGCAACTGAGAACAGAGGTGGGTGTCAGCCTGAACAATCTGTGAGATGTCCTGGACAACTGAGAAGAGTGGGGATTTTCCTGGATACTGAGAGCAGAGGAGGGCATCAGCCTGAACTAACCAAGACTAGTCCTGGGAAGCTGAGAATCTAGAAGGGAGGTAGCCTTTTGTCTGAGTGTTGTCCTGAGAAATAAGAGCCTAATAATGTGTCTGCCTTCACAATTTGAGAGTTGTCCTGGGCAACTAAGAACAGCAAGAGTTGTCCTGGACAACAAAGTACTGAGGAGGGGTTCAGGCTGAACAATCTCAGAGCTGTCCTGACTACTGAGAACAGAGAAGTGTGTCAATCTGAACAATCCAAGAATTGTCCTGGGGAACCGAGAGTTGTGAGAGTTGTCCTGGAAAACTGAGAACAGAGGAGGGTGTCAGCCTGAAGAATCTGAGGGTTTTCCTGGGCAACAACAACAAAAAAAAACAGAGGTGGGCATCAGCCTGAAAAATCTGAGTGTTGTTCTGGGCAACTCAGCACTCTGAAAGTTGTCCTGCACAACTAATAACAGGTGTCAGTAATAGCCTGAAACTCTGAAAATTATCCTGGGTATTTGAGAAGAGATGATGGGGTCAGCTTGAACAACCTGAGCTTTCTCCTGAGCATCTGAGAATAGCAAGAATAGTCCTGGGCAATTAAGAACAAAGCAGGGCCTGAACTGTCCCAGAGTACTCCAGGGAAACTAAAAAGAGAGGATGACATCAGACTAAACAATTTGAGAGTTGTCCTGAACTACAAAAACAGAGGAAGGATCGGCTGAACAATCCGAGAGCTGTCCTGGGGAACTGAGAAGATAGCAGGGCATGAGCCTGAATAATCTGAGACTTGTCCTGGACAACTAAGAACAAAGGATGGATTCAGCATGAGTATCTGATAACTGTCCTGACAACTGAGAACACAGGATGGTGTCAATCTGAACAATCCAAGAGTTGTCTTGGGGAACTGCAAACAGCAAGTTTTTTCAGACAACTGAGGACAAAGGAGGGCATCAGCTTGAACAATCCAATCATTTTCCTGGACAACTGATAACTGTGAGAGTTCTTAGAAAACTGAGAACAGAGGAGGATGTCAGCCTGAACAAGTCAAGTGTTTTCCTAGGCAACAGAAAAAAAGGTGGGTATCACCTGAATAATCCAAGACTTGTCTTGGACAACTGAGAGCAGCAAGAAATGGTCAGGACAACTGAGAACACAGAAAGGCTTTTGCCAGAAAAATTCTGACAATTTGTCTGGGCAACTGAGAAAAGATGTGGGAATAAGCCTGAAGAATATGAGTGTTGTCATGGACCAGAGAGAACAGCAAGAGTATTCCTGAACAACAGAGAACAGAGAGGGCATCAGCCTGAACAATCCAAGAGATTGCATGGACAACTGAAAACAAGGGGGGTGTCAGCAGGAACAATCTGAAGAGTTTTCCTGGACAACTGAAAACAGAGATGGTGTCAGTCTGAACAATCTGTGTGTTGTACTGGGCAACAGAGATCAGTGGAAGGCATTAGCCTAAACAATCCATGAGTTTTCCAGGACAAATGAGAACAAGAAAGAGTTCAGCTTTAACAATCTGTGTGTTGTCCTGGGCAACTGAGATAAGAATATGTTGTCACATGAACCTTCTGAGAGTTTTCCTGGGGAACTGAGAACATAAGAATTGTCCAGGACAACTGAGAACAGAACAGGGCACTGGCCTGAACAATCCAATAATTGTCCTACACAACTGAGAAGAAAGGAGGGTGTTGATCTGAACAATCTGAGAGTTGTCCTAGGGAACTGAAAGCAACACGAGTTGTCCTGGAAAACTGGAAACAGACAAGGGCCTCAATCTAAGAAATCCAAGAGTTGTACTGAACAACAGAGAACAGGGTGAGGGTGTCAGCTTGAGCAATGCTAGAGTTGTCTTGGACCACTGAGAACAGGGGAGGGTGTCAGCCTGTACAGTCTGAGAGACATCCTGGATAACTGAAAAAAAAAATGGCATCAGCTTCAACACTCTGAGAGTTGCTGTGGGGATCTGAGAGTTGTCCTGGGCAACTGAGAACAGAGGAGGGCTACAACCTGAACAATCTGAGAGTTTTCCTATGGAACTGAGACAAGTGAGAGTTTTCCTAGGGCACTGAGACAGAAGACAGTGTCGCCCTGAATAATCCAAGAGTTGTCCTGGGGAACTGAGACAGATGCGGGCATCAGCAGAACTATCCATGAGTTTACCCTGGACAACTGAGAATAGAGTAGGTGTCAGAATGAACAATCTGTGAGATGTCCTGGACAACTGAGAATGGAGGAAGGCATTAGTTTGAATAAAAACTGAGCTATCCTGGGAAACTGAGAGGAGAGGAGGGCATCAACCTGAACAATCTGAGAGTTTTCCAGGGGAACTGAGAACAGGAAGGCTTCCTAGTCAACTGAGAACAGAAGAGGTGTCAGCCTCAACAATCTGAGACTTGTTCTAAGCAACTGAGAACACAGTAAGGAGTCTGCCTCAACAATCTGGGAGTTGTACTGAGCAAATGAGAACAGATGAGGGTGTCAGCCTGAAAACCCGAGAGTACTGCTGGGAAACTGAAAACAGTGAGAATAGTCCTGGCTTTAAGAAGGAGGAGGGAACCAGCCTAAACTATCCTAAAGTATTCTGTGGCAAATAAAAATAGAGGATGACATCAGCCTGAACAATTCAAAAGTTGTCCTGAGCAACTGAGAATATAGCAGGGCATCAGCCTAAACAATCTGAGTGTTGTTCTGGGGAACTGAGAAGATAACAGTGTGTGAGCTGAACAATCTGAAACTTGTACTGTACAATTAAGAACAATGAGAATTGTCCTGGACAACTAAGAACAAAGGAAGGATTCGGCATGAAAACCCAATAGCTGTCCTGACAACTGAGAACACAGGAGGGTATCGATTGAACAGTCCAAGAGTTATCCTGGGGAACTGTGAACACCAAGACTTCTCTGGAAAACTGAGAACATAGGAGATCATCAGCCTGAACAATCTGAGCATTTTCCTGGGCAACAGAAAACAGAGGAGTGCATCAGCCTGAAAAATCTAAGAGTTCTCCTGGACAACTGAGAACAGCAAGAGTTGTCCTAGACAACTGAAAGTAGGTGAGGGTGTTATCCAGTATAACCTGAAAGTTGTCTTGGACATCAGAGAGGATGGCATCAGTTTGAATAATCTGAGAGTTTTTCAGGGCATCTGAGAACAGTGAGAGTTATTGTGGACAACTGAGGACAGAGGAAGGATATACTCTGAACAGTCAGAGAGATTTCCTGGACTACTGAGAACAGTGAGAATTGTCCTGGACAACTGAGAACAGAGGAGGGTGTCAGACTAAAAAAATCTGAAAATTGTCCTGGAAACTGAGACATCAGGTGTTGTACTGGACATCTGAGAACAGAGGAGGGCTACAGCCTTAACCATCCTAGAGTTGTCCTGGAATACTGAGAAGAGAGAAGGGCATTAGCCTGAACAATCCAATACTTCACCTGGACAACTGAGAATAGAGAAGTGTGTAAGACTGAAAAATCCTAGACTTGTGCTGTACAAATGAGAACAGTGAGAGATTTCCTGGACAACTGAGAAAAAGGAAAGTGTAGTCTAAACAATCTGAGAGTTGTTCTGGACAACTGATAACAGCAAGAGCTGTCTTGGATGACCAAGAACTGAGGAGGGTGTCAGCCTGAACAATTCGAGATCTTTTCAGGACAACTGAGAATAGTGAGTGTTGTTCTGGACAACTAAAGAACAGGGGAGGGCCTCAGCCTGAATAATCCAATAGTTGTCCTGGAACATGAGAACAGAGGAGTGCAATAGACTTAACTATCCAAGAGCTGACCTGGACAAATAAGAACAGAAGAAAGAAGCAACTTGAACAATCTGAGAGTGGTTTGGGAAACTGTGTACAGTGAGAATTCTCCTGGACAGTGGAAAAGAGTGGAGGGCGACTGCATGAATAATTTGACAGTTGTCCTTGACAACTGTGAACTGAGAGAGTTGTCCTAGACAACTGAGAACAGGAAGGTGTCAGCATGAACAATCCAAAAGTTATCATGGACAACTGAGAACATAGGTTAGTGTTAGCCTGAACAATTCAAGAGATGTCCTGGACAAGTGAGAAGAGAGGAGGGCTTCAGCCTGAACAATCCAAGAGTTATCCTGGACAACTGAGAGCAATGAGTGTTGTACTGGACAACTAAGGACTACGAGTGTGTCAGCATGAACAATCTGTGATCTGTCTTGGACAACTGACAACAGTGAGAGTTGTGGAAAACTGAGGAAAAGAGGAGGGCATCAGCCTGAACAATTCAATATTTGTTCTGAACAACTGGGAACACAGTTGGGTGTCAGCTGGAACAATCTGAGAGCTGTCCTGGACAACTGAGAACTGCAAGAGTTGTCCTGGACATCTGAGAAGAATGGAGGGAATCATCCTGAAGTATCCGACAGTTGTCCTGGGCAACTGAGAACAGAGTAGGGCATCAGCCTGAACAAACTGAGAATTGTCCTGGACAACTGAGAGCAGTGGAATTATTCTGGACAATGGAGAACAGAGAAGGAAACAGCATGAACAATCCAAGAGATGTCTGGACCCCTTAGAACAGAGGAAGGCATTAGCCAGAACAATTTAAGAGTTGTCCTGGACAACTGAGAAAAGTGTTCTGTGTCAGCTTGAACAATCCTAGAGTGGTCATGGACAACTGAGAGCAGAGGTTGGTGTTAGTGTGAATAATCAGAGAGATGTCCTGGACAACTGAGAACAGAGGAGGGCTTCACCCTGAACTTCCAAGAGTTTTCCTGGGCAACAGAGAACAGAGGAGAATGTCAGCCTTAACAACCCAAGAGTTGTCCTTGAACAACTGAAGACAGAGAAGGGTGTCAGCCTGAACAATC
>JAQZBX010048172.1:0-20204 GCA_029593785.1 Cabassous unicinctus | reverse complement strand
AACCCCAGAAGCCTGAACCCTGGCAAATGCCGGCAGCTGTCTTGCTCTAACACGTGGCAATGGACTGTGGTGAGAGAAGAAATTTATGCTTTATGGCCTGGTTACTGTGGACTTCTACCCCAAATAAATACCCTTTATAAAGACCAACCCATTTTTGGTATTTCACATTAGCACCCCTTTAGCTGACTAATACATCATGTATTACTTTTATTAGAACAATGTTAATACATTTTACAAAACTAGAGTTGGGGGTCGGGGGCGGTTAGGATAGACGAGACTGGCAGAGAGTGGAAAGACCCATGTAGGATTCTGTATTTCACTCTTCCCTCTTTTTCCCTCCTTCCTCTGGGCCCCCCTTTCCCCTCCCCTGCAGCAGTGCTTTTCAACCAGAGGTGATGTTTCCCCCCCCTCTTGGGGACATTTGGAGATGTCTGGAGACATTTTTGGTTGTCACACTTGGTGTGGGGGAGAAGGCGGGCAAGGGTTTGCTACTGGCATCTGGTGAGTAGAGGCCAGGGATGCTGTTACACATCCTAAATAATGCACAGGACACCCTCCCCCACCCCCCCACAACAAAGAATTATCCAGCTCAGAATGTCAATACTGCTGAGGGTTAAAAAAAAAAAAACAGTTTAGGGCAACAGAGCCCATTCCATGGAGGAGTCAGTGGACCAGGGAGCAAGCCATTTGTCTCTGGAATGCCCAGCTCATAGACTGGCTTCCTGGGGTACCCGCCCTTGACTTGGTGGGCAAAGGAAATAGTCTTTCTGCCCTGTTGTAAAGTTCCAGGAATTTGTGAGCTGAGGAGGATGGGGGGCAGTGGGGATGGGAATGGCTGTGGAGAGCAGTTAAGTGGTCTCAGGTTGCCTGAGCCTGAGGTGGAAGAAGAGGAGTGGAAGTGACACAAACAGCCACCTCTCCTCCCGGCGTTGGTGAATCTGAACTGTGTAGTCTGACTTTCCAGAGTAGGGAGGAAGGAGGGGGCGGTGGTGGGTGTGGAGGGGGGTGGGTGGCCCAAAGCTGGCCACACTGCTGTTGTCGGGGCCTCTCTCTCCACAGCTGATCTCAGGGGCAGCATTACTGCCGCCCATTACAGTCCTAACCAGAGACAAATACAGTAGCGTTAATTTAATTTTATTTACATTTCAGAGTCATTTAGAGGGAATAAATTGAACCGAAGTTGATTGAAAGTGTCCTGGAGGATGGGCCCTGAGCTTCCTCAGGCTGCCAGGCTTTGATGGATGACGGCAGCGGCTTCTGCCCAGAGCACCAGCCTCCCTGGAAGGCTGGGCAGGAGGCGGGAGGGGGGCAGCCCACGTCAGGAAGCCAGGGGTTATGGGCCCACCCCCTTTCACTTGGCTACGATCCACCAGCTCCTTAAACGATGTGCTCTTCCTCCAGCTTTTCTCACAGGCCCTAGGATGCCTTCCTCCCTGAAGCTATCCTTTAATTCGATTCAAATACAACATGCACTAATTGAGCTCTGACTGTGTGCTTTGACACTACGCTAGGTTCTGGGGATACGGAGATGAAAGAGCCACCTTTGTGGACTTGGAAGTCAGAATTCAACTTCCAGTTTCACCAAATAAGAGCTTTGTGATTAAGGCAAGTTATTTTACCTCTCTGGGTCTCATTTTCTTCATCTGTAAAATGGGACTATAAAAAATAAGAATTGTAATTTTTTTTTAAAAAAGCTGATGCATTCACTTTTACCTCCTGAAGTAGATGGTTGTTTCATTTAGGAAAACGCCTTGTCCAGTCTTGATGGTGTTTTTGGTGGGAAAGAAGAGGTGCTGTGGGCCTAGACTGGATGCAGAGGTGAGGCTAAGGGGGAACTGAATTGCTTTATATAATAAAGATGAGGGAGTGGGAGGCCCAGGAAGGGAGAGAAGAGAGGAAAATGAGAAAGGTCTGGCACTGACAGTGCAAACTGGCTGAATGAAGGCCATTTTTTTTTTTAGGTATCGGGGGCCAGGGATTGAACCTGGGACCTTGTATGTGGGAAGCAGGCACTCAACCACTGAGCCACATCAGCTCCTCTGAGTTGGTTTTTTTTTTTGTTTTGCTTGGTTTTGTTGTTTTTTTTTAGGAGGCACTGGGAACCGAAACCAGGACCTCCCATCAACCACTTGAGTCACATCTGCTCACATCCGCTCCCATGCAGGCGACTTTTGATTTTTAAAAACCCAGCTCTTCCTGCTGCTTTGGGAACCGTGGGTTGGAGCTGAATGTGGCTGCCTTCATTTCATGGCCCCTGCATTCTGCAGTCCACCACAGTGCCTCCTTATACCAGGCCCACTTCACCATGGCCCTATCCCCTGTAAGACTTGGAGTTTATGATTCTCATTGGAGAAGGGGGTGAGCAATCCCATGGTGAGGAAGGGACCTGGGAGGGGCCCACCCAGTGACAGGGAACGGGGATACAGTTCTGGGATTGTGATGCTTAACAAGGAATTTAGGTCGTTTCCTGCCCTGTGTTGTAATTACCCTCAAGTGACCCCAAATCTTCAGTAAAACATCAACACTGCCACGTGTCAGTGGTGCTTTGAGGGGATGAAGAGGGGTGTTGTCCAGTGCAGGGCAGAGTGGTGTTGCAATAAGAAGACAGTAGCCGAAGAGCTTGGGGCAACTGTTAAGAGCCATGTGAGAGTGGCAAATAGTGGTTAACACCCACGGAGTGCCTGCTCTGTGGTAGTACTATCCTAAGAGCAGGCAATACTCATCTGTGCTGACAGAAATCAGCCTTTGGGAGGGACTACCTAGGAGGGGGCCTTTTGGGGTGCTGGAAGTATTCACTATCTTGAACTGGGTGGTGGTCACACGGGGTGTGTGTGTGTGTGTAAATCAAGCTGTACATTTAAGATTTGCACACATTTGTGTATGTATATTATATCTCCATAAAAAACACAAAACATAAGCCAGAACAACACGAAAAAATAAATTTCCAGCATTGTGCGGCCCATCACCACAAGCCTCATGCCCATTTGTAGGCATTCCGTCTCCCTCCATCCCCCACCCCCAGCCCCTGACAACCACTAATCTACTTTCTGCCTCTATGGATTTGCCTTTTCTGGCCGTTTTATATGAATGGAATTCTACAGTATGTGCTTCTTTGAGTCTTTTGCGGAGCCTAATGTTTCTGATGTTCATTCATGTTGGAGCACATATGGGTCATCATTTCTTTTTACTGCTGAATAGTATTCCAATGTAAACCACATTTTGTTTATTCACCCACTAGTTAATAAATATGTGGGTTGTTTCCGCTTTTTTTGGCTATTATGAATAATGCTGCTATGAATATTTGCATACGAGTCTTTGTGTAGACATACATTTTCACTCCCCTTGGGTAGGTACCTAGGAGTGAAATTTCTGGGTTGTATAAAAGCTTATGTTTAACCTATTCAAACTGTTTTCCAAAGTGGCTGCACCACTTTATATTCCTACCAGCAATACACGAGGGCTCTAGTTTTACCACATCCTCACCAACACTTATTATTGTCTTTTCATTTATAGTTTTTCTAGTAGATGAGAAATGTTATCTCACTGTGATTTTGATTTGCATGTTGCTAATGAGTAATGATGTTGAGTATCTTTTTCATGTGCTTATTAGCTATTCACATATCTTTGGTGAAATGTCTATTCAAATCTTTTGTCCACTTTTTAATTGCACTGTGTTTTCTTATTATTAAGTTTTAAGAGTTCTTTATATATTTTGCATACAAGTGCTTTATCATATATATGACTTGTAAATATTTTCTCCCAGTCTGTGACTTGTCTTTTCGTTTTTTTGATGGTATCCTTTGAAGCACAATGTTTGTATGTACTTTTATGTGAAAACGAAATAAACTGCTGTTGTGATTAAGTCACTGTTATTTGGGTTTTCTGTTATAAGTGGAAAAATAACTGATGCAAGGTTCTATCCCTACCCCAGGCAGAATGTACCATGGGCCGTGCAGTGTGTACAGTAAGTTATAGGAGCGTGAAAGAGAAAGTGCAAAATTCTAAATGGGGGGAATGGGGAATGAAGCTTTTGGGGGTAGTCAGCATTTGAATTAGCAGATGTGCGGTAACTCCTTAGGTAACTCATCTGTCAGGTGTGTCTTTAGAGGGCTCATGCTCCCTCAAGCTGGCCAAAGTTGGTCCCTTCACCAGTTCTCAAAACAAATTCTATCAGTTTCTGCATTTTGTGGAAAGTTTTTTGAGGGGTAGACTCCAAATGATTTAATAGGGGAAGGACTCTCACCCCATAGCACATAGCTTCATAAACCTCCATTAAATTAGACTGTTGTCCCCAAAAGTTCCTCTCTGGCTGGACTGCCAACCTCTTCCACCACCCTCATCCCAGCCTGGATCCTTTTCCTGGGTCCCTTTTCTTGGATCTCTCCCAAAGCGAGTTCCATTAGGACAAATGTCAGTCAGTCCCAGCTACCAGCACCAGCCTCGTACCCTCCTGCACATCACAGGATAGGTACTACCACAAGGGTAATAAATCACTTTGTTCTGGCCACAAGATACCCAGAAGGAGTGTGAGGCATCTCCTACCTGCCAGCCCCTCTGATACTTGAGGGAACTCTCAGATTCCAGAGCATCCTTCCTTCCTCCCTCCAAACACACCCTCAAATGAATGCCAACCATGTATGATTAAATAGATCATATCATTTAATCCTTATAGCAGTCTTTGGTATTAACGATCCCACTGCACAGAGGAGGTAAGCAAGAGAGGTTAAATAACTCTCTCTAGGTTCTACAGCAAGTAGAGGATGGAGCTGGGGGTGACAACTCAGTTCTGTTAGGCTCCAAAGGCCACGGTCACTATACATTGACCACCTCTGAGAGCTTCTCTCATGACCCGGTCTTTAGACTTTGTACCATCTCGACTTAAATCCACTTGGTCCTCAGCCACTACCCTCAACACTCCTCTCTATCCCACCGCCTGAAAGCTTCCTGAGGCGGAGGTGCTTCCTTTCTCTGAATCCTTCACGGCGCCTGGCAAGATTCTTATTTTTCATTTTGAACTTTTATTGAGGTATAACATTCGTATAGAAAAGTGCATAAATTGTATACAAACAGCTTGATGACTTTGCACAAACTGAATGTACCCATATAACCAACATACAGATCAAGAAATAAAATATTACTAGTCCCCAGATCCCCGCCCCACCCACTGAGCCCCCTTCCGGGCATTCCCTGACCTCTGCAAGGGTAACCATTCTCCTAACTCCTAAGTGTTCTTTTGTGTCTGGCTTCTTTTGCTCAACATTATTTTTGTGTGATTCATCCGTATTTTTGTGTGTAGCAGTAGTTTGTTCCTGCTTATTCTAGGAAGATTTGGGAAGGATGGAAATTAAAAATCATGCATGAAGGAATAAGAGAGTCATGAATTCAAATCCAGGCTCTGCCACTTACAAATTGAATCCCTGGGCAACTCATTTAGCCTCTGGGAACTTCAGTTTCCTCGTGTGTAAGATGGAGAAGACGACATTTCCCTTGCAGGGTTGTTGTAAGACTTATATTAGATATAATAACCAACACGTGTAAAGCACCTACCACAGTTACTGGCCTGTGGAAGGTACTCAAAAAATGGTAGCATTAATATTTATTAACGTCTTCTTGGCCAAATGATCTCTGAGAAAGAAATGGAACCACAATGGTTTTGAACTCCCAATGTTCACATTCACACCTGCGTGCCCACTCCCAGACCCCGCCCCCCAACTTGTCCAGGTTCACGTCTATGTTCCCACTCGTGTACACACACCTGCACACGTGCATACATGCACACCACGCACTCCTGCCAACTTGAGTAGTGTGCAGATTTTTCCTTCTAAGCAGCTCTTTCAAGAAACATACACCAGATGGGATTGGGCCTGCTACACGACTGAGCAGCCCCCACATCAGAAAGTCATAATCACTGAATCCATCATGTGGCACAGCCCTGGCGAGGGCATGGCTCCTCGTCCTGCCCGATGGGCCGTGGAGGAATGCATCCTCCTCCAGAGCAGAGAGCAGACACGGGCGGGCAGATGCCAGGCAGCTGAGCCAAGAGAACAGATGGCAGCTGCACAGCCTCCTCCTAGCCCTGCTCCCGGGCTGGCGGGGAAGGAGCGGCAGGCGGCAAGGATCCTGTGGCCACCTCCCTCCCTTCCCTCGGCCATACTGCACTCTGTCCTCTTAACGGGCTCTTGAGTAACACAGACCAGGCTTACCACCTACTAGCTTTGTAACTTCAGGCAGGATGAATAGCCTCTCTGCGCTTCAGAATCCTAATGGAACCACAGTGGAACCTAATGGAACCTGATTCTCTAATCCCAGCTGTAAGCTTAACGCTGCTCCCTAACTTCTATTCTTACTTGCTTAAGCACAGCCTCAGGAAGAAACCTTTGGATAACCGAACAAATAATCACACCCTACATATTACACACGCACACTGTCCCTAGCTACAGCAGACACTGTGGGTGCTGTCCATATCCTTTGGGCCTTCCCACTTCAGAGTGATCCCACCAACTTCCAGCTACCAGCACCTGCCCAAGGAGGATTTTCTCTGACACAAGGGAAGGTTGACCTCCCTCATGCAGGCTGGAAGTGCTGGGGAATTAACAGCTGCTGGGCGCAGCCCTCAACTATCCACAGAAGTCGGTGGATAAATACCCAGCGCCCCTCCCCTGCCTCCTAGGGAGGGATGACTTTAAGGGGTGACCTTACGCCTTTCCCAGAGTTCCCCACAGGACTGAGCTCCAGCCTCTCAGTGACAGCTGGCTTGATGACACACCCTGTGGTTGGCACCTTGCCATTCTTGGTGGTGTACTCTGTACCTTCCAGACTTTATCTCAGGGTCACCTTCTGGGGGAACACAAATGAAGATACCAGCCTTAACCTTTCAGCCTCACCCTGGACACATAAGCCTCTTCTCCAGTCCTAATCCTTTCTCTAAGCCACCAATTCTTCTTGGCATTTTAACCGTCTGCTCCTGGCACTCTAGCCCAATACCCCTACTCTGGCTCCCTCCCTAATTTCATCCTAACAGTTAATTCTAACCCATTTTTTTCCCCTACGCCCTCCCCTTTGCTCAAATGCCCTTGGCTCTTCTCATTGGGTCAGTTCTTAGAGCCCAGTCAGGCCACGTGAGATCCAATTCATCCCTAGAAATTGAGCAATGGACTTGAGGAGAACTATAGGGCTGTTGCTTCTGGCTGCTTTTTCACCTCTAGACAGGAAATCATGAAGGCTCGGACACCATGTCCTGGATGATTCACCCCAGGGTGCACAGGACTGGCACTAAGCCAGAGCTGCTGGGCTGAGCCATGGAGGCCTGGCCGTTTGCCTCAGAGCTGAGACTGCCAGAGATGAGGCAGGATGAGGGAGGCCGAGGAAGAGGGATTCCTCTCAGCTGCCTGCCTCCAACCCCTACAATTTCCTGTCTTTACATCCCCTCTCCTTTTCCTTTTTACTTAGAAGCAGCAACTAGAGTTAGAGGGGAAAAGTGCCCATGCTGACAATTTGAGCATTAGCCAAGTTAATTCACATATTTCCCTTGCATTTTAAAATCAAAAGGCTAAAGTTAAAAGACAAATGACAGAGAAATAATTTGCAGTGTATATGACAAAGCCTTAATAGCCTTAATATCGAAGCGGATGTGGCCCAGGTGGTTGAGTGTCTGCTTCCCACATGGGAGGTCCCCGGTTTGGTTCCTGGTGCCTACTAAAAAACAACAACAACAACAACAACAAACAAACAAATGAAAAAAACCCAACTTGGGAGCTGATGTGGCTCAGTGGTTGAGCACCAGCTTCCCACATATGAGGTTCCAGGTTCAATCCCTGGCCCTGGTACCTCAAAACAAACAAACAAACAAACAAACAAACAAACAAACAAAAAACTTAATATCAACATTGATATCTTACAGTAAGAAAGAAAAAAGCCTGTAAAAAAAATTGACAAAGGATATAAATGCAATGTGTACAAAATCTCAAATTTAAATAAAAGATATATGACATAAATTAATCTGGATCTCATTAATAACCAAAAATACAATTTAAAATATCTATGAGATGCCTTTTTTTTTACCTATTAAATTGGCATTGATTAAAAAGAGTAATGATAGCCCCAAAGTACTGAGGTGTGGGGAAATTTGCCTTCTCAATCATTGTTGGAGGGAAGGCAAATTGGTACAGACTTCCTGGAGGGTAGTTTGGCCATATATAATAATTGTTAAATGGTATTGAAATTCTTTTTCTTAAAAAAGTAATCAAAGACAATAACAGACAAAATAATAGGGCAAAAATGTTCACTGTAGCATTGTTTATAATAAAATGGAAAGCTGGACCTAACTGTCCTTCAAAACTTTTTTTTTTTTTTTTAAAGATTTATTTATTTTATTTATTTATCCCCCCCCCTTGCTGCTTGTGCTGCAGTGTCCATTTGCTGCGTGTCTTCTCTGTGTCTGCTTATCTCCCCCTTGCTGTGAGGTCTTGCCGCATCAGCCCACGGCGCTGGGCGAGCCGGCCTGCCCTCACAAGGAGTCGCCGGGAAGCGAACCTGGGGCCTCTCATATGGTAAACTGGTGCTCTATCCATTGCGCCACACCCGCTTCTCCATTGCGCCACACCCGCTTCCTGCGGTGAGGTTGCTGCATCAGCCCACCGCACCGCTCAGGCCGGCGTGCCCTCACAAGGAGGCGCTGGGAAGCGAACCCAGGGCCTCCCATATGGTAAACGGGGGCTCTATCCACTGAGCCACACCCGCTTCCCATCAAAACTTTTAAAAAAATCTTGTTAACTGCCTGCCTATACCACTAGAGGCTAAATACAAACAGGGTAGGAGACCTTATCTGTCTCACTCACTGCTCTATCCTTAATGTCTAAAATGGTGCCTAGGGGGGCGGGTGTGGCTCAAATGGTTGGGCATCCATCTGCCATATGGAGGGACCTGGGTTCGATCCCCGGGACCTCCCGGTAAAATAAAAACATATATACAGAAGGCGCATGGGCTGCTGGGCTCTGTGTGCCGGTGAGCCGCCAGGCCCCAGGAGCCAGGCAGCAAGATGATGACATAACAGGAGAGAGACGCAGGGGAGAGACAAGACGAGATGCTCCGAAAACCAGGAACCGAGGTGGTGCTGGTGGCAGAACACCTCTCTCCTACATTGGAAGTCTCCAGGATGGAATCCTGGTGAAGACTGGAGGAGGAGGATGAGAAGAGATGGCAGGAAACAGACACAGAGAATTGCCCAGCAAATGGACACAAAACAGCAAAAACGGGGAAGGGAGGGTTTAAAATGGATAAAATAAATAAATCTTTAAAAAAAATAAAATAAAATGGTGCCTAACATGGAGTAAGTGCTCAATAAACACCTGTTGAATGAATGAATGGTGGAGTAAACAAAACAAGAGGGGATTTGTTAAATGGTTCACCTATACAGTAGGGTGGTCAGCAGCCATTAAAAAGAAATGAAGAATAATAACAGTGAATATTTAGAGAGCTTGTTACTATAAACTACATACCATGCTAAGATTTCTTCATAGAATATATACCTTTATCCTCACAATAAACCTATGTCATAGGTAGATACTCTTATGCATAGGTCAGGCCTTTTTTTTACTAAAACATACTGAAACCTAACTCAAATTAACTTAGGAAAAGAAAAAGAATTTATTGGTCCATGTAACTGAAAAGTCTAAGGGGTCGTTCTGACTTCAGATTTAGTTGGATTCAAAGACTCAGATAATGACTTGAGGATTTAGTCTTTCTTTCTCTCCATCACTCATCTTTCCTCTATATTGGCTCTATGCCCAGGCAGCTTTGCTCCACAAGGAGGCCCCTCTACCAGCTCAAGGCTTACACAGTCCTTCGGACACTTGAGCTTAGAAGGCAAAGTTAGCAAAGCAGCCCTGGGAGCATCTTGCCTCTCCCGGAACCAATCCTGATTCCTGTGGTCAGAAGGCTGGGCACCCTGGCAGAACCTAGTTAGTGCACACATTCCTGAGAAGCCCTGAGAGCAGGGAGAAGGGGGACCACAGAAGAGAAACCGGGCACAGACTACCACAAATGAGTCCGGGTGCATATGAGGAAACTGCGGTATAAGCAGGCTAAGTAACTTCCTTGAAGTCTCAGAATTAGCAGGTGGCAAAATACATGTTCAAACTCAGGCAGCCTGACTTCAGAGCCCATGATTTTAGATACAAGAAAATACTGCAAAACCGAGTGCAGAGATGTGGAAGATGTCTATGACATATTTCAAAATGAAAGAAGTCAGCTAGAGTACACAATGTGTTGCATGACCCCCATTTAGGTAACCATATATAAATGAAAAGCCTGGAAGACTAGACACCAAACTGTTAACAAAGGGTATCTCTGGGGAGGATTTTTGCTTTCTCATTATTTGAATTTTTTCCCCTACAAAACAAAGGTCAACTATTTCTGGGAAAAACAATATTTCCATTCTTGAAAAGAAACCTAAGTCAGTAAAATAAAATTTCACACCAAGATGGGTGTGAGCAGCAGGGAAATTAGCAATTGCTTCATGAACACAAGGAACATGGGATGTGAAATGGCAGCATTTTCTCCTCTCCTCCCTTCTCTTCCCCATTGTGTTCTTTTTTTCTTTTTTTAAAGATTTATTTATTTATCCCCCCCTTGCTGCTTGTGCTTGCTGTGTCCATTTGCTGTGTGTCTTCTCCGTGTCTGCTTATCTTCCCCTCGCTGTGAGGTCCTGCTGCATCAGCCCACTAGGCTGCGCAGGCCGGCCTGCCCTCACAAGGAGGCCCCGGGACGCGAACCCGGGGCCTCCCATATGGTAAACGGGGGCTCTATCGACTGTTCATTTTATTTAGTTCATTTTTAGTTTCCTGAGAAGGACTGGGGATGGTATGCTTCATTGCCCTTCTTTTCCCTTGGCTCTGAGAGTTTATCCAAGCCAACTGGACTATAAATGACTGAAAGAATCCACTACATATCAGAGAACTCGAGGGCTGGAAGGAACTTGAGCGAGGACCTGGTTCTGGGGTTTTTTAAAAATTTGCCTTGGAAAATCAAACCCAAGAGAGGGAGAAGAGCAGAAATCTGAATTCTTGGTCTCTGAGAACATGGATCGAAAACCACTTGTCTAATTTAACCCTATCATTTTGCAGAAGGGGAAATGAGGCCTGAAGAGGAGAAAGGGGAGGAATAAACTCAGATTTGCTCTCGCCCAACTGTGTCACTCATTCCCAAGTCCTCACATGCCACTTGGATTGCATCTTTTCTGAACTTTCAGAGGCTGAGCAGCTCCTGAAGAAGGAATTAGAAATGGTGTGACTGAGTAGGGTCAACTTTTCTTTTCTGGCAGCCCAAGACCCTTTTCTTTTTTAGGATTTTTGAAACTGGCACCTATTCTCTCCAAGGGTCCAGGATGTTACAGGATTCTCTGTTCACGGGAGTGGGTCAGAGTCAAGGGTCATGAGAAAAAACAGCTGGGGAAAACAACTCGGTGGCAAGGCAAGGAGCCCTTGTCAAGAGAGATAGGGTTAGAGCTGGGATTAGGTTTGAGATCTGGGATTACATTTTACAGATAACTTCAGGATTAAGACTGAGGCCACAGTTTGGATTGGGCATTGGGGCTCATATCAGGTTAGAATTATAATCATGGAAGTGCTTGAACTGGGAGTTAGAATTGTGGGGTAAGGATTAGGATCAGAGTTGGAGTACTATCTGCTCTCTCTCCGGTCTCTACAAGCACCTTTTCGGTCATGTCTTCCAGGGCTAAGGCCCTGTTTGGCCTTTTAGCAAGAAAGCAGCCCGTGTGAGTCCCTGTCCTTGAGTTGCACCAGACTCTTTCCCATACAACCTCAACTGCTACTCAAGAGCCTGGCTGCTGAAGCATTAATATTATCCTTTACTAGACCCTATTGAGTACATGGACAGTTCCTTTTTTGGCCAATGGTGACTGCAAAATCACCCCGAAGAGTTACATCACTGGTTCATCTGGAATGTAACCCACACTAGAAAAGTCAAGACAGTTATGACAAATGTACTTCTGCCAATTACCCCCACACCTTGGTCCCCTAATTTGATGATGCCCTGATATTTTATGTCCTCTCTGAGCTTTCAGTCAACTAAGTAGGCATGTTATAGGAATTGGTTCACGGGCTCTTCCGTTAGAGATCTTGGGAATGAAGAAGGAACAGTTAGCTGGCTTGGGAACATCACAAGAGGAAGTAAATGCATACCTGGTCTCATTTCACACAACTGCAGTGGACGAAAGCTAGCAGTAGGTTTCAGTGTGTTCTAGGGAAGGTTGTTTGATGAAAAGTCTGATTAGGATGCCAATTCATTATTGGGTCTCACATTGTGTGGCAGTTTGATATAGTTATAAATTCCAAAAATAGATACTGGATTATGCTTGTAAACTGGTCTGTTCCTCTGGGCGTGATTAAGTTATGATTAGGGCTTTGATTGGACCACATCAGTGTGACGTTGAGTCCCCGCCCAAGGGGGACTCAGAGATAAAACAAATGGCAGAGCAGAGGAGTTTGTTGGAGTTTTAATGCTGGAGCCCAGGGAAGTAAGCACACAGAGGAGCTTGGTTGTGAGGAAGGAGAGAAGGCCCCGGGAAAAGAGATGAGATGTTCACCTGACAGTTCACAGATGCCTTGTGGAGAGAGGCAAAGCCTAGAGAGCCTCATAGTCTACAGCTCACCTTGTGGAGGAAACAGAGGAGCTGAGCCCAGAGAGAAAAGGAGCCCTAGGAAGAGAGGAACCCAAGAAGCCTGAACCCTGGTAAACGTCAGTAGCTGTTCTGCTTCAACACGTGGCAACAGACTTTGGTGAAGGAAGTAAGTTATGCTTCATGGCCTGGTAACTGTGGGCTTCTACCCCAAATAAATACCCTTTATGAAAGCCAAATGATTTCTGGTATTTTGCATTAGCACCCCTTTGGCTGACTAATACACAGATTCACAAATTGTGCCTTTTTATTCATTCTACAAATATTTATTGAATTCCTACCAAATGTGCCCTGGGCATTGTGTATATAGCAATGAAAAAAGCAGACATGATCTTTGGAGGAGACACTCAAATAAATATTTGATTATAAATGGTAATAGGTGCTATAAAGGAAAAGGGTGCCATGTAAGATAATAATGGGACAACATAATTTTAATTGGGGCCAGGGGTCAGTGAAGGTTTCTCCAAGGGAATGTCATTTATTTAGTTAAGATTTATTTCTCCTCACCTCATTGTTTGCACTTGTTGTGTCTGCTTGTCTTTATTTTTTTTTAAGATTTATTTTCTATTTATTTATCCCCGTCCCCTTGTTTGCGCTCACTGTCTCCTCTCTGTGTCCATTTGCTGTGTGCTTTGTGTCTGCGCGTCTTCTCTTTAGGAAGCACTGGGAACCGAACCTGGGACCTCTCATGTGGAAGAGAGATGCTCAATCACCTGAGCCACTTCAGCTCTCCCAAAATTCATAATGTTTTTTTGTGTGTTTATTTATTTCTCCTCCCCCTCGTCGTTTTGCGCTTGCTGTCTACTCTCTGCGTGTTCTTCTGTGTCTGCTTGTCTTCTCTTTAGGCAGCACCAGGAACTGATCCTGGAAACTTCTGGAGTAGGAGAGAGGTGCTCAATCTGTTGCGTCAACTCAGCTCCCTCCTTGTTTCTTTAGGAGGCAGCGGGAACCGAACCCAGGACCTCCAATGTGGGAGGGAGGCGCCTAATCACTTGAGCCACCTCTGTTCCCTGCTTTGTTGTGTCTCTTATTATGTTTTTCTTCTTGTGTCTCTTGTTGTGTCATGTTGTTGCGGCAGCTTGCCGTGCCTGCCCATCGCGCCAGCTTGCTGCCTTCTTTAGGAGGCACCGCAAACCGAACTAGGGACCTTCCATATGGTAGGTGGGAGCTCGGTTGCTTGAGCCACATCCACTTCCCCAAGGGAATGCCATTAAAATTTACACCTGAAATAATTTAAGTAGGAATTAGTTGAAAAATGAGTCCAAATTCTTGACCATGTCCATCATTCTTTATGCTTTTGAATTGCAGCCTGCAACTTACTCCTTTTTGATTTGTGTAGACACCTTTTGGAATCTTTGCCAAGAACATGACTGACATTCTTTGGGAATTCCGGGTAACAAGAATGGGCCTCAGGAAGCCATATTTTATTGCAAAACAAGGAGCCTTGACTACATACATCTCCACTGGCCAAAGCCAACTGTACCAAGAGTAGACATCTGACAAAAGCTGGACCAATCAGGTTCTTTCTCCTGAGAACTGTAATTTATAATAGATTCATTAACCCCTGCTGGTTTCTTGATGTGAGGATGGGTAAGCTTGGACAGTTTATGGCTATATTCCTAGAAAAGCAGAAAAAGCAGGTCTGCAGAGAAAAAGGATGCAGCTCTGTAAAGAGACAGAAGAATTTATGACAAGACAGAAAAAAAGATATATTGAGGTAATAGCTACTTGGCTCCCTGGTGGTATTTTAGGTCTTTTTTCCTGTCCCTCATGAGATCTTGTTGCTCTCTGTGCCCTTGGGTTCCATAGGATTATTTCAATGATTTTTTTTTTTTTCTTTTTTTCTTAAGGAAGTTTAAGTGGGCTTCTGTTACTTGCAGACAAAAGAGGCTTGACTAAGCTAGTGAATTTTGTCAGATTAGCTCTTTCATTCAGCAATTGAGGATTGAGTTTGCTCCCATTTCAGTCCTTTTGAAACTAGGTTTAGTGAGAAGAGACAAACATGTAAATTACCAGATCCAATAATTGAGATTTTGCGGGCAGAGGGAGGAGGAATCAAATGCTGCCTTTGGCAGAGTTTGGAAGGTATTATTATTGAAGAATTAACATCCTCCTGAAGACTAGAGTGTGTCGGGCAAAGTGAGGAAGGGCAGTTGGGGCAGAGAGGAATAAGACGAACAAAGGCAGAAATATAAAAAAGGTGTATTTGAGGAAAGGCAAGTAGTGGCTGATATGCAGGGTGCACAGAGGACGATTAGAGCCAAATTATCTAATTTTGTATATATAGGGAGTTTGAACTTGATGGTAAGTGCTATGTTTTATTAATCCTGTTAGCCTCCAGAGGGCTTAGGAAATGCCTTGTACATGCTAGGTACTCAGTAAATGCTTGTTGAATAACTGGCAAATAGGCAAGTAGGCAAGCAGGTTCTAAGGATGACAAACTTTTTATATTAAATTTTTCTTTTGGTTTCAGGGTTTCCTTTTCCACATTAAGAGGAAATCATTAAAATGCCATTAAAGAGAGTCCCACTTAATCTTATTTGTTACTCAGATGTCATAAATTCCTCATGAATGTGGCAATTTTATGTCAGTTTAAGTGAAGATTTAAGAGCAATGAGTCCGATGAGAGGTAGGTGTGCTGTATGGCTTTATCCATTCTATGGACTTTTGAAAGAAATATTTATTGACGGCTAGTGAAAATGCACAAAATCTAAATACTATGCAAAATAAACCAGCACTTACATGTGGGGGTGCTTTGGTTTTTTTATTTCTTTATTTTTACCGGGAGGTCCGGGGGATATAACCCGGGTCCCTCCATATGGAAGACGGATGCCCAACCACCCGAGCCACATCCGTCCCCCAGTGTTGGGTTTTAAAGTGGCTTGCTTTTTGCAATCATCGTCTTCACCATCAACAGCATCTTTAGGAGGATACTAAGCTAAAAGTGATCCTTCCTCTTTAGAAGTTCAGAGGCCAAAAGAAAACTACATCAACGTTAACAAATCTACAAAGAATGCACAAACAGAAATGAGAAACAGGATATAAAATTAACCTAGGTAATACCTTCTGAGGCTCTCGTATCTTCTGTGGGTTACGGGGGTACATAGAAGTTATTCCTGGAAGTAGCGGGGACTTAGAAATTGACCCGCAAAACCTCGGCGTTGAAACTTGTCAACAATCCACTACTGCTCACGATGGGCTGGGGATCAGAATGAGTTCAGGAAAAAGGAGAAAGGAGAGCTAAAGGACGCATTTTTCACTGGCTCAAACTTCTGATTTTCACCACTGATTGTTACAGCTCCCTTCTCCTTCATCTCCCAAAACCAAACCTGTCCACTCTAGGAAGACGAGAAGCCTCCTAGATTAGGCAATAGCCCTGAATTTGCGGCTCTACGGCTCCGGATGGGGGGGCGGGGAGGAAGGTTGCGGATCCTGACCCAAACACCCAGCCCCGCCGTTGCGGGGGAGAGGGGCCATTTCCAAGAGGTTCATTACTCCCCAAAGAGGAGACCGGTTCTTTGGGTGAAACTGGTAGAGTGGGTCGGACGTTGGGGGGTGGGGGCTGGCTGGGAAGAAAGATTCCCAGGAGTTGGCAGTTTGGTCAGAAACCCTCCCCAGCGCACCCAAGAGCTAGAGCAGCCGGGGTACGACATTTCCCACAGTGGAGGACCCCGGCAGCCCAGGGAAGACCGAGACCCACTTCCGGGTTTGGAAGGTCTCCCTCTAGGATCCCCCGGTACCCTGGTACGGCATACCGGAACGCATGCGCAGCGCTCGGCCGCTGCTCAGGGACTGGCCCAGTGTACCCTAAACAACTAACCTGCTCCTTCCCCTCCCGCTTGGGGCGTACCATTTGCGTATAGGGGGAGGTAACGCGCCCCAGAGTACTGAGAATCCTGTTCTCCTTCCTCAGACACGGGAAAGGTAAGTTTGCCTTAGATTTTAAAAAGTTCCAAGAATACGAAGACCTCAGAGGCCTGTCGCTCAGAATAGTCTGACGCCCTTGGCTTTGCCCACGGCCCCATACTCTTCCTTTGAGTCGCTGAACAAAGTGGCACGCCCGGATCCCAGCTGATCAGCTGCTGGGCTTTGGCGGCGGCTCCCCCGGGCGAGACCATTTGTGACTCCTCGGGAGGGGTGTGTAAGGAGGGGAGGGGGCGGAGCGGCCATTGTCCGGTCAGCGCAGCCTTCGGGGGGAGGGGAGGGTGCTACGGAGTGAGCCGGGGGCCGCGAGTTTCACCGCGGCCAGAGCCGGCGGGGGCCTTGGGTCCTTTCCAACGCCGCCGCACGAGACACCGCTCTGGCTGGGGAGCGGCGGTGGGAGCTGCCGAGGACGCCGGGTCTTCCCTCCTCCCCCGCAGTCCTCGGTTCACCCGCACGGCTCTCCTCCTCAGCTCCCCTCCCTCTCCGCGCCTCCCCCGGCGCCCCCGTCTCCGCAGGCCAAGTGGTGCGGCCCGCCTCCAGCTGACCGGCCTGGAATCCCGGCTTGGAGCCCCGGCCTCGCGCCCGCCCGCGCGCCCGCTCCCTCCCCCTCCCCCCCGCCCCGAGCCCCCCGACGCCGCCGCTGCCGCCGCCTCCTCCTTCGAGCGGGGCCCAGGCCCAGCAGTCGCCACCGCTGCCGCCGCCGCCGAGCTCCACCGCCGCCGAGCACCATGGGAGACGCCGGGAGCGAGCGCAGCAAAGCGCCCAGCTTGCCGCCTCGCTGTCCCTGCGGCTTCTGGGGGTAAGTCCCCAGCCGGGTGGGGGCGGGGGGCGCGGGCGCCGGGGCTGCCCGGGCAGGCCTCGGGGCCGGGAGAGGCCGGGACCCTGGGGGCTGGGCTCACGCCAGGCCTACCGGGATAGAGCAGGGGCCGCGTCCTGGGGAGGGGCGCTGGGTGAAGGATTGGAGGTGGGCAAAGAAGGCCCTGCCCAGGGTGCTCTGCCCACCCCCTGGGACTAGGCTGTCTGAGGCTCCCGCCTCTAGGGGCCGCCCGGGCCACGGGTGTCGGGGGCAGGGCAGTGGGGGAGGGATGAGGGGCGGTGTTGGCACCTCCCGGTGGAGCAGGGGTGCCCCCTAACCTTGGCTTATGGAAGCCAGCCCCCCCCCCCCGTATGGTTTGGTGTCCTGGCCCCAGGAGGGTATTTCCTCTGACTTTTTCACCCTCCTTCCCCCGTCCCCCAGAGACTTGCATCATCACTTCCTAAATTATATCCCAGTGCCTCATTTGCTTTTAGGAAGCTGTTCACACGTCACCCATTAAAAAAAAAATCGAGCCCAGTGTCCAGGCTGGTGTAAAGTTAAAAGACTGTGTTGAGGTCTCATCCTTCTTTAAAACATGTTTCAGAAGATCTTTAAAATTTTCTTGTGAAAAGCACCTCAAGTTAGCCTGGCTTGGGAATGTGAGAGCCAGTTTGTTCCATTGGCTGAAATTCCCCCCTTCCCCATTTTTTAAAATGAGAAAAATAATGTTCACGTTGGGCAGTGGATATTATTATTATTCTGTATTAGGGTAAAAAATGTTAAATCTACTTTTCTTTCCAAAGTTAGTTTGAATTATTTTTTTAATACTTAAATTTCATAGGTTTCTGCCCTTGTTACCTAACAGGTCCCTCCATCATATCTTATGACTATAGTTACTGAAGTAGGGAAACTGGCGACTTTGACAGCCAACTTTAGTGATTGAGCGTTTTTTTCTTAAGATTATATTCTCAGGGGCATAAGGCAGAAAGGAAATGAATATTTCTGGTGAGATTTTGGAAGAGATGTTGAAGTTTTTTATCTCCCAGATCTTAGGAATGGTTAAGATAGAAATTAAGGCTATGATTTTGGGAGTGCAGAGAAAGATTAGAAAATGGATCTTAGTGTAGATTTCTGTATTTGTCAGTCAAAAGGTAATAATGAAGTGAATTCTCATTTTCTCATCTCTGCCTTTCCTTTATCAGAAATTTCCCAATAGATACTAGTCAAAAATATCTTAGGTATATAGTCTCCCTTTCATTTTGATTTGAAGATAATAACTTGGTGATATGCTAAGTGCTTTCATAAGTCTTATGAAGTAAGACTTCATTACTTTATTAATAGGTGGGGAAACTGAGGCTTTAAAAGGGTGGATAACTTGCCTATGGCACTCAGAGTATAGGGTGGAGTTGATGAGCTCTTTAGAGTGCTGTGATCACTTTTATGACATCAGCCTGCTGCCCTGGAAAAATCTGGTGTCACAAGCTTCAGATTGTAACTCATAATAAGAAGACATGTGGCCTAAAGAAAGATGCTGCCAATGGCAACTAATGCCTAGGGCTTATCAGAGGTCTGTTTCCTGGCAACATGTTTATGTCCTTGGGACCATTATTATGAGTGGAACCCTTATTGAAACTTATAGTGAGGCTTGGAAACTAAGGAAATGCAATAGCTTTTTTTATTATCCATCAGGGTACTGAGTAACACCAAGAGAGATTGGAAGTAGCTTAGAGGAAATGTTATATTAATACTGTAAGCAACCAGAGTTTACTGTGATTTGCCTAATAGGAGTAGAGAGCAGAAACACTGATATTTTTGTGAAAAGTGTTTTGTTTAATGTTTAATATTTTAGCCTTTCCTAAGGGTGTGCTTGTAGGCACATGTGTAATTTGCATTTTATACCAAAGCATAATGAAATTGTTGCCTTGTTTACATCATATAACTTTGAACATGTTTCCCCTGTGGCATGGGTCAGGTTTATACTGTGTTCATTAAGTAAGTTTAGAATATTTTCAAGAAATATTTGACTGTCTCTGCTATAATGGTGGACAAGAGGGCACTGATCCCATCCTCTGGGAGCAGGGAGGATAGAGAAGTAAATTGAAAGTTAAAGTAAAGTGTGCTATGATTGGTACAGGCTGCTTGCTATGGGAGAGGCATCTACCTCAGCAGCAGTGGGTGTAGAGGAAAGGTAGCCTGGAGGAAGTGACAATTCAGCCTATACCTGAAGGATAGGTAAAAGAAGAGGAAGGAATGGAAATACAGAGAGCTATGAAGAGTGTTACTTTTAGGCAGAGAATAGAATGAGTGAAGGCCTTGAGGTGAAAAAGAGCACTACACATTTGAGGAACTGAAAGTTCACTTGGGTTGATTGGTAAATTGTAAAGTGGGATCAGCTAGTGATGAGGCTGGGGGTTGGGGGTGGGGGGGAGAGGAATTGGTAGTGCAGGGCCCCATAGGTAATGCTGAGGACTTTGAACTTTTATCCTAAGTAGTGGGGAGCTAGTGAAGAACTTTGAGCAGGGAGTGCTGTGATTTTCTTTAATGTGAAAGATTAATTGGTTAATCTTAAGAGTGGTCTGGATGTGTGGGTATGAATGTATGTATCTGTATGGATGTGTGATGTATATGTGTTTATGGCTGTTTTGTAATCTGAAGACCTGATAAGAGGAGTAATCCAGCCAGCAATGGTGACAATCTGAACTGGTGTAGTGGGAGGGAGAATGGGGAGAAATAGATGGATGTGTTAAGCCATTCAGGAGCTATCTTGGCCTTTTCTCTTCATGAAAA
>JAQZBX010048171.1:0-20277 GCA_029593785.1 Cabassous unicinctus | reverse complement strand
GTAATTTTTGTGTAACATTTATGTAATCTAAGCATCTTTTAAAATACATATATAAAAAAGTAACATTTATGTAAGCATATGCACATATATGCATATATATTTATATATCATTTTACAAATATTGATTTGTATTGTGAAAAATTTGATTTTTACCCACAATAAAAAAAAGCCTTTGTCTAGAAAGGGAAAATGCAGCCCAAAAGGAGGAAATATTTGGAAACCACATATCTGATAAGGTATGATTTTCATTCCGTATAAAACGATCACACAACTCAACAATATAAGAACAAGCTATCCAATTTAAAAATGGGCAAAAGATTTACCTAGACATTTCTCCAAAAAAGAAATACAAATTACCAAAAACACAAGAAAAATGTTCCATATCACTTGCTATTGGGGAAATGCAAATCACAATGACAAAGGGATACCATCTCTTACCACATCGAAACTCCACTATTAAAAAATAATAATAATAATAGGAACACTTCTTCACTGTTGGTGGGATTGTAAAATGGTGAAGCTTCTGTGCAAGATAGTTTGGCAGTTCCACAGGAAGTTAAATATAGAATTGCCATATGATCCAAGAATTCCTCTACAAAGAATATATCCAGAAGAACTGAAAACTGTCACATGAACAGACATCTGCACAGATGTTCACAGCAGCATTATTTACAATTGAAAAAAAGATGGTAACAACCTGTGTCCATCAACCAATGAATGGATAAAGAAAATGTGGTATATACATATGATGGAATACTATCCTGAAGTGTGAAGAAATGAAATTGGGACACATATTAACAGGGATGAATCTTAAAGACATTATGCTAAATGAAATAAGTCAGACATATAAAGGACAAATATTGAACGGTCTCACTAATATGAACTAAATAAGAAAAATAAATGCATGGAGTTAGAACCAGAGTGTATATTATTAAGAGTTAAGAGGAGGAATGTGAAGGAATACTGATGCTCAAAGCATGTAGAAGTTTTAATTAACTTAACTGTAAAAGTGTGGAAATGGACAAAGTTTAAAGTGACACATTATAGTGAGTAGCAGCTGCTATATTGATGGAATTGTGGCTAACAGGGGTAGTCTAGGGATGTGGATGTCAGTTGGAGTAGGACTGTAGAATTGTCTGGGGACTGATTGGCATGGGAGACCCAGAGGTGGATGAAAACTTTGGTTGATAGTGCAAACTAAGGAGTGTCTTGTGACCTGGAATGGATGTGCATCTCTGTTGCTGGGTGGTGGGCATGTAAAGGGGCATGGGAGAAGTTCAACTAGTGTGAACTATGGACTGCAGTTGACAGGAATAGAGTAGTATTCTCACATCAATGCTAAAGATGTACTGTATTAAGATTAGTGTGGTATGGAAAAAATGGCAAATATACATAATATACATTGGCTAGTTGAAATTTGATATTATCCATAATCTGTGACAAAAAAATTTAAAATGGTCTGGTGTGTTTGGAAGGGGTGTTGTATGGGAATTATACACATGTGCATGTGCATGATTGTTTGGTAAGTTCACAACTTCTGTAATAAGAATATGTTGAAAAATATAGGCGATTCCAATGTACTCTACCCTCTCCCCCTCCACTACTTTCCCATATTAACATCTTTCATTAGGTGTTATATTTTTACAATTGATGAAGATATATTGAATCATGGCTACAAACCATGGACTATAGTTTACATTATGGTTTACACCCTGCAGAACACAATTTTTTATTATTAAAAAATGTATAATGGTTTGTATCTGTCACTGCAATGTCATGCAGAACAATTCCAAAGCTCCAAAAATGTCCCCATTTCTTCCTATTCTTCTGTCTTCCTGCTCTCAGAACCTCTGGTGGACACTGCCTTTACATCAATGATAAAAGTTCTTCCATTACTAGAATAATAATGTCTACTTTAGTCCTTAGTTCTGTTCACCCCTTATATTTGTTCATTCTTCCATCCTGAGGATTTAGTGACTCTGACTCTGATAGAAAGAGGGCTTAGATTTCATGGGGCAGATGGCTGGAATGTTATTGTTTGCAGTTGCATAAAGTCTCCTCTTCCTGGGATGGGCATTGTCCATCATTATACTTTTGTCAGTTGTTCTGGGTGAGTCCAATGAACTGATGAGTAGATGTTACAACTATGCAGAGATTCAGGGTTCAACTAGCCTATGAACATACTGAAGAGTTAAGACTCCGGGACATATATTTAACAAGTGTAATACTAATTAAACATTCAAATAAAGGGGCAGAAGAGCCATCCGTGGAAAAATTATAAATAAATCTGTCTGTTACATTGGGGAGCATATATTCAATAGTAAGGTCCATTGACAGGATGCTGAATTCCTGAGATCATCTGCCCTGATTATAGTGTCCAGATGTCTCTAGAGCTCTCATGAACCCTGCTCTTTGAGACACTCTTTACTGTGGCAGGCAATGAGATCTTGCTGAGACATTCAAAAGCATAACCACTGTAGTTTAGATTTACATTTCCATAATAGCTAATGATATTGGCCATTTTTATGTACTTTTCACCATTTGTATTTCTTCTTTGGAAAATGTCTAATTCTTTTGCATATTTGTTAATTGGATTACTTTATCTTTCATTGTTGAGTTGTATGAGCTCTTTATATAACACAGGAATAAAATTGTTATCAATCATGTTGTTTCTAAATATTTTCTCCCATTAAGTAGGATGCCTTTTCATATTCTTGACAAAGTATTTTGAAACGCAAAAATGTGTAAATTTGAGGAGCTCCCATTTATCCATTATTCTTTCCTTGTTGGGTCTTTGGGTGTAAGGTTTTAAGAAAATACCACCTACCATATGATCTTATTCCTCAGTATTTTGAGCTCTACTCATGACAGTTTTCCAGTGGCCCCATCACTGAGAGGAATCCATCCATCGGGGGAACCTCACCAAGGTTCCCTTCAGGCCCCTGTTCTTCAGGCTGTAGATGAAGGGGTTCAGCATAGGGGTGATGAAAGCTTACATCTTAGAGGTCCCGATTTACCCTAGAGGATGATGTACCTGCAGAGCTCAGGTAGATGCCAATACCTGTGCCATAGAACAAGGAGACAACTGACAGGTGAGACCCACTGGTGGAAAAGGCTTTATACATACCACCAGCTGATGAAATTCTCAGAATCAAATAGGCAATCTGAGAATAAGAGAAGAGGATCCTAATGACAGGAGAAACACTTGTATCAGTAGCCACAGAATGCACTAATATATTATTCATGTGGCTATCAGAACAAGTGAGCTTCAGGACTTTGGGAAGTTCACAATAAAAGTGAAGTATTTCTATGTTTGTGGAGAGGGAGAACTTCAAGACAGGAAAGGTCTCAAGCAGAGACACTGAGACAGTGAGACACCAGGATGACAAAGCCAGATGGACACAGAGTCAAGGGTTCTTAATGACTGTGAAGTGCAGCGGGAGACAGATGGTCATGAAACAGTCATAGGCCATCACAGTCAGAAGGAAACTGTCCAAGCATCCAAATACAGAGAAAAAATTTCTAGGTAACGCAGGCTTCATGACTAATAACTTTGTTCTCTGTCTGGATACACAGGTGCATTTTTCTGATGGTGGTCAAGGCAAAACCAAAGTCACCCAAGGACAGTTTGGAGAGGAAGTACATGGGCATGTGGAGGTGGGAGTCTTAAATGATGGCCAGGATGATGAACAAGTTCCCCATGAGGGTGTCCAGGTACATGGACAGGATCTAACCAAAGAGGAGCAGCTCCTGGCTCCACAAATGCCAGGAGAAGCAAATTTAAAACTCCTGTTTGGTTTCCTCTTTCCATGGGACAGCTGGGTTTGCCCTGATAAAATGAAAAAAGAAATAAATCATTCCAAATTGGCATTCTCCAGCTTGATAGCAATATCCTAAAGCCAGTAGCTTTGGATGCCTTACATTTTGTTTAATTCTTTCTCATTGCTGATGAACGTTTTTACTTTTTCTACCTGGAATCCAATGCTATAATGTTTGCTTAGCACCCCAACACTATCACTGCCTTCCACAATAAAATGTGGCTGCTATTGGCCTTTCAGTTCAATGCTGTGGGAATGGAAATTCCCAAAATCAAGGGCAAATCTCCCCAATCATTAGAAATTTCCTTCTTTCTTTGTTCTACCTTTGAGTCATTGGTGCATGGTACATTCTCTGGAGGCTTTGCCAAACCTACGGCTAGAAAAATGATATCCACTGTAGTGATTAATCATTGTTTATTTTCATTTATAAAACAGTTTTTCTGATATAAATTCAACAGAAATCAAGATTAATTAAAGACTGTACTCTTTGCACAAAAGAGAATCTAATGAACATTTCCCAATATAATTCAATTCTCATGAGTTTAAAAATATTCTATCATATGAAAGTGGAATATTCTATTTATGTACTGCCTGTTTTTAGACATTTCCTTAAAGTTTTCTTAATAATAAAACATGCTTTCTTTAATTTTAATTAAAAAACCTTTGAATGCAGTTTGTAGGTTTACAGAAAAATCATGCAGAAAGTATAGATCTCCTCTATACCCTCGCTTGTACATGCAGTTCTCTCTATTTTGCACTAGTATATTTTCCATTTGATTGATGTATGAAACTCTTGTGTCCAGTAAACTCCAGTGTTTCTTTGACTACATTATTAAAAATGATCACCTTTTTCATGATTTTATTCTTTCACAGTGAGAAAGCAGTCAAATCTTTTGTTCCTTATTTTTAATTATCTATCTTCATAATATATTTAAAAGTTGAATGGAGAAAGTAATCTAGTGTTTTATCGTAATTTCATTATTTTTCCCCTTATTCTACCAGAAGAATTCAGAATCATCTAGGCACATGCAAGTAAAATATTATTGGAATTTTAATAAGAATACCATTAAAGATGCAAATTAAATTATAAAGATTTGATATTTTGCTTAAGTTCATATTCCTATTCCAGTAACAGAAAATTTGCTTTAGATATTTAAGTACCATTTAGGTAAACAATCTTGCAATGTTGTTTATGAATATCATGCATATTTCTTGTTAACAGTATTTTGGGTTTAATGTCTGTAAGGATGAGATTTCTCCCTGTTATGTTGAGGATACTGCAATTATATTAGAAAATGTTTTGATTTATGTTTTTGGTATTTATCATGTCATGTTAGTTTTCTGGATTTTCTTATAACAATTTTTCTCAAATCCATCTTCAATCTACTAATAATTTATAAATAGCATGTTTATCATATAATTCATAATAGTCATTTTTCTATTAGCTCTTATAGCATTGAATTGAAATTCAAGATAATTTCAAGAAAAATGGAAAGTGTAGCAATGATCTTTTCCTTTATGATTTTAAGGGGAATAAATCTAGAAATTTATATTTTATTTGATGTTCACCATGACTTTGGATATATTATTTTAGGTCATGTTAAATTGAATATATCTAATTTCTAGTTACCTTACAGAGAATTTTTAATTCATGAAAGAGTGTTCACTAGATCATTAACTATTTAGAATAAAAATAAGGTTATACTGTATCTCTCTATTCCCAAATAAATTTAAAACAAATATGGAAGAAGAGAAAACACTAGCTGCTAGAAGAAAATATAGATGAATATATAGATATATAAATTTCTGCCTAGATATAGTCTTAAAAGGGAATAGTCCTTTCTGAATACAAAGACTTTGGTAGAAATAAGAGAGGAAAAGATGAAAAATTAGGCTATAACATTAAAAAAGAACTCAGTGCAAATATATACCATGCAAAAAAATTAAAATGCAAAAAAAATTTTGAAAGACAGAAAGGTTATTTTTTGAGCAAAAATGGCCTTGCCTATTAGCAACTCACAAAGAGATATTCATAAGATATAAATGTTTGGACAAACTTTCATCATAATATTAATGTATGAAAATGATATAAAAACAAGATGTCATCTTTACTGAAGGACATCAAAAGTCCTTTATAAAAGTTTTAATGAACATTTATCATGGCTGTGGAGGCAGTGGCCACTGGAGTTTCTAAGGGGAGGGAAAGGAAAAAATAGATATAATTTGGGGACATTTTCAGGACTTGGGAATTATCCTGAATGACATTGCAAAAACAGATACAGGCCATTGTATATCTTGCAATGTAATAACAAGCAAAAATTTGCAGGGAAGAGTATAAACTGCAATGTAAACTATAATTATCACTAAGTGGCAATGCTCCAAGATGTGTTCATCAATTGTGGCATATGTACCACATTAATGAAGGGTGTTGTTGAATTGGGAAAATGTGGGAGTGCTAGGGAATAGGGCACATGGGAATCTCCTTTATTTTTTGTCTAACATTTTTAAAATATATGTTTCTTTTAAAAAATAAATATAAAAAAGCATATTTAAAAAGTTATAATAAAATTCTATTGGGTAGGAAAAACTAACAGTCATATACTGCTACATTGGATAATTGATCTGCTGTTCTGGGATGGAGGATTTCAATTAACACAATGATCTTTTATAAGGAAACCCATATTTGCCAATATCCAAGGTAAAAAAAAAATCTGCCACAGGCTACACTAAATTGTTAAAAGTGACAATCTCTAATTTATAATGATAACATTGATTTTTAGATTCATTTACTTCAAATATTGCTTTCAGAATGAAATGAACACATACATTCTAGTCTTAAATGAAAATCTTTAAAAGTTTGATGATGTTACTGTTAAAATTCCACCAAACAAACATAGGTAAAGTAGAAGGGAATAAACTGTAAAGATAAAACCTGTAGCTAATGAATTAAAATGCAGAAAAATCCTGGAACTGAAAAAGAAATCTCACAGCAAATTTTTTGGTAAAAGTCATCAATAATAGAGAGAGATTGAGCAGAAATAAATAAAAATAAGACTGGGACAAATTGCCACAGATGTAAGAAAATGCTGAAATTGGGAAGATTATGTTACTTAATCACTATGTCAAAATTTGAAAATCTCCAGAAAAGGAGCCCATTTTTGGAAACTATGTGTGCCCAAATTTAATTCAGGGTGGAGAATAACAGATAAACTGGTTTTTGCTCTTTGAATAGTTTTTCTGAGTATCACAGTATATTTTCAATGTTAGAATGACACCAAAATCAAGGAATGTTACTTTATCACATGGGTAATTTGATATCATAGTTTTTCTTTTCCATCAAGTACATTGCATTTCTCTCTCTCTGCTTATGTAGCAGATTTTTATTTTTCTTTAAACATACAGCAGAAAAATGGTGTACCAAAACGAAGGCCCTAGTTTTCATATACAAGGATCCTTGGGATTTGGAATTTCTGGGTACCATTTCTAAATATTTTTGGAAAATAATATGAGGGCAGCTTGAACTGTACTCACTTATGGCTTACTTAGTTTTCTGGGGGTGAAAAGAGCATGTTATCAACAAGGCACTAATAGATCATTTTGCGGTGTTTGTGTGTGTGTCTGTTTTTGTATATCTGTGTGTGTATTTGTATCTGAGTGAGCATGTGTATCTGTCTTTCTGTGTGTGTTTGTCAGCCAAAGGGGTGCTGATGCAAAGTATCAGAAATCTGTTGGCTTTTATAAAGGATAGTTATTTGGGGAGGGAGTTTACAGCCCCAAGGCCCTCAAGAGTCCAATTCTAGGTTACTTTCACACTAAAGTCAGTTGCCACATGTTGAAGCAAGATGGTGGATGATCTCTGCCTGGTCTTTCCTTCCTTCTTCCTCTTAAGGCTCTGTGGGCCCAGATTCTTCTGATCTCAGCTATAGGCTTACATAAGGCTTATTTACCTCTGGGACTTCTCAGTTGCTTGAGCCCTCTCTTTTCTGGCATCTATGAGCTCTCTCTCTTCCCCTATGTCTCCTTGAGTGAGTGTCCATTTATATCAGCCAACCAAGCAAGTGGGCACTCAAACCTGAGTCACACCCTACAGACCCGGCCAAATCAAAGCCTTAATCTTTTATCAAGTAAACTTAAAACCTTTGAATTTAATACAATCAAAGGGTATCACACCAAGGCCAGTTTACAAACATAATCTATCGTTTTTGGGGGGTTCACAAACAAACCTCAAACTGCCACAACACACAGTGTGTTTGTGTTTGACTGTGTGTCCCAATCTCTGTGTATGATTGTGTGTGTATTTGTATTTCTGTGTGTCTCTTTGCATGTATGCCTGTGTGTGCATAAGTCTTTCTGTGTTTGTTTATATTTAAATGCATGTACTTCTTCATTTGTCTGCATGTGTCTATTTATATCTGTGTGTGTCTGTCTTTGTGTTTGTCTGTGTGTCTCTGTGCATGTGTGTCTGTGTCTCTTTGAGTGGGCATTGCATATTTGGTGGTTTGCACAGTCATCAGAGCAGGGTTCTTTTAGTACATAAATTTTTTCTAAGTGTTGTCCATAATACAGAGTATGGACACAAATCTACCCATAGAAACAGGAGTGGTTCACCATTTGTGATTATTAATTTCATTTGTCAACTTGTCTAGATTATTGTTCTTGCACAAGCAAGCTCTGACCTGATTTTTATCATGAGGATATTTTGTAGATGGATTGAAATCATTAGTCAGTTGATTGTATCTAGGTCTGATTACATCTACTATCAACAAAGGAGATTGTTAGGTAAGGAGATGAATCTCCTCATCCAATCAGTTGTGGACCTTCAAGGAGGAATTGAGAATTTCAGCAGTCAGAAAGAAGCATTTACATCTCATTTCAGATGGACAGCTTCTCCTGGGATATCTGAGGTCACCTTCATCAAGTTTATGACTTGTGATCTGTCCTGTGGAATTCAGACTTGCCAATCCCCATAATTGTAGAAGCCAAATTGTATAGTAAATGCAATTCTGTTTTTCTGGGGAATCCTAATACATATTTTTTGTTTATTTTTAAAAAAGCTTTAGATAACATAAATGTAACATTGAAAATATAGGGGATTCACATATACTCCACCCATTCCCACTCCCATACTTTCCCCCATTAACAACATCTTTAATTAGTGTGGTACATTTGTTATAATTGATGAACACATATTGAAGCATTGCTTTTAACCATGGTCTATGGTTTACATTATGGTTCACACTTGCCACCACACAAGTTTATAGGTTTTGACAAAATGTATAATGGCTTGAATCCGTCATTGCAATATCATGCAGAAGAATTCCAATGCCCCAAAATAAATGCCCCGTGTTGCATAACTTCTTCTCTCTCCCTCCTCAGAACTTCTGGTGACTACTCCCTTTATATCAGTGCGACAGGTTCTTCCATTAATAGAATAATAATAGGTCTACTTTAGTCGATAGCTGCATTCCCACCTTATGTTTGTTGATTTCTCAATTTTGAGGATTTTGAGAGGGTGATGTCTACTCTGCTTCTGATTGAGAGGGGCCTTAGATCCCATGGGGCAGATGGATGGAAATGTCTTGTTTGCTGTTGTAGATATGCTTTTTTTTTTGGATGGGTGTTATAATATTTTAATAGTTGTCCATGGTGAATCCAATGAACTGGACAGTAAGTGTCAGCTGCAATTCTGCTGAGAATCAAGATTCAAACAGTATATGAACAGCCAGAAGATTTAGGTCTCTGGGACATATATTTAATGGGTATTATGCTAATTATAAGTTCAAGCAAAATTGGCCAGAGAACCATGTGTAGGAATATTATAAATAAGTCTAACTCTGATACATTGGGGAGATGGGCTAGCATATACTCCAAGGTAAGGCCAACTGATGGGGTGCCAGTTTCCTGGATTGGCTTAACTGCCTGTAGCTATTGATATGGCAATTTTTAAAATTTTTGATATCTGTTTGTAAATATCATTAGAAACAGTTTGCCTTCAGCTGGCAATGCCAGAAAGAAATACACTTTCACTGTCCTACCTTAGGTGTGTATAAACTCTTCAGGCTTATTTCATAATCAAATCTAACTAAATTGATTACCTGTTTCTTCCAAAAAACATCCCACCATTCCATTATTTGATGACAATATGCTGATGAAATCTAGAAATCAAGAAATAGTGACTACTCTAGACTTACTGGTAAGGCATTTGCATGTCAGAGGATGGAAGGAAAAAATTTAAAAAAATCTCAGGGAACTTCCACCTCAGTGAAATCTAGGCATCCAGAGTTGCAGGTCTTTTCTAGATATCTCCACTAAGGTGAAGGATAAACTATTATATCTGGATCCTCCTGCAACTAAAAAGGAGGCACAACACCTATTTGTCCTCTTTGGGATTTTTGAGGCAACATATTCCTCATTTGGGTGTGGCATTCCAGCCCATTTATCAAATGACTTAAAAAGCTTCTAGTATTGAGTGGTGACTTAGAAAAGAGGTGGCTCTTCAACAATTCAGGATGCCATGCAAGCTCCTCTGCCCCTTGGGCCCTATGATCCAGCAGATCCAATGGCACTGGCCATTTCAGTGGCTAATAGAGAGGTTGGATGGAGATTTTGGAATAACCTTAATGGAGAATCACAAAGCAGACCCTTAGGAATTTGGAGCAAAGCCTGCCATCCTCTGTAGAAAAGGTCTTTTCTCATGAAAAACATCTTTTACCTTGTTACTGTGTCTTAGTAGAGTCCAAATGCTTGCTTAAATATGGACTACCAAGTTTTCATGAGAACTGTGTTTCCTATAATCAGCTGGTTTATTTCTGATCCACCAAGTCATAAATTTGGGTGTTCACAGAAGCACTCCATTAGCAAATGGTCCTGGCATATAAGACATCTGGCTCATGCTGATCCTGAAGGCAGAGTTTAGTTGCAGGAGGAAGTAACACAAATGCCTATGGCTCCCATTCTTGCCTCATTGCCTTCTGTTTCCCAGGCAACCGCAGTCACCTCAGAAGGAAATCCCCATGAGTTGACTGAGGAAGGAAAATTTGGGACTTGTTATGAAATGTTTCTGTATGATATATAGATACCATCTGTAAATGGACAGCTGTAGCACTACAGCTCCTTTCTAGGCTGTCCTTAAAGGGCAGTGGTAAATGGAAATCCTTCCACTGGGCAGAATTTTGGCAGTGCACCTTGTTTCGAAGGAGAAATAACCAGAAGTGCATTTGTATACTGATTTGGCTGGATGGTCAGAGATTTGGAAGAATATGGATGGAAAATTGGTGAAACAGATGTCTGGGGAAGTGGTATGTGCATAGACATTTCTGAGTGGGCAAAAATTAGAAGATATTTGTGATCCATGTGAATGCTAACCAGATGATGCATTTAACAGAAATGGATTTTAATAAAGTGAATAAGATGACTGACTCTGGTTACCAGTGGTCCCTTTCCCCATCCACTCCTGTCATTGACTAATGGGCTCATGAACAAAGTGGACATGGTAGTAAGGATGGAAGTTATGCATGGACTCAGCAACATGGACTTCCCCTCACCAAAGCCAACCTGGCTATGGCCACTGCTGAGTGTCCAGTCTGTGAGTAGCAGAGACCAACACTCAGCCCCAATATCGCACAATACTCTGAGGTGATTAGCCTGTTACCTGGTGGACAGTTGTTTACATTTGACCACTTTCATAATGGAAGTGGCTGTATTTTTTTCTTACACAAAAAGAGTTGTACTCTAGATATGGATTTGTCTTTCTTGCTTGCAATTCTTCTGTGAAATTACCATCTGTAGTCTTAAAGAATATCTTATACACCTTTGTGGTATCAGTGGCAGTTTGAGATTATTTTATGAATCACAGAAAGAGAAAGATTATGTTTTCTTTTGTTTTTTAATTTTTTTATTTTTTAAAGATACTTAGATTACATAAATGTTAAAATAAAAATGTAGGGGATTCCCATATATCACACTCCCTACAACTCCCACATTACCCCACATTAGCAACGTCCTTCATTAGTGTGGTATATTCATTGCAATTGATGATGAAAATATTTTGGAGCATTGCCACTAAGCATACATTATATTTTATATTGTAGATTGCACTCTTTCCTGCACAATTTTGCAGGTTATAGCAAGATATATAATAGCTTGTATCTGTCATTGTAATGTCATTCAGGAAAACTCCCAAGTCCCAAAAATGCCCCCATATTTCACCTGTTTTTCCCTCTCCCTGTCCTCAGAAACTCCAGTGGCCACTGCCTCAACATCAATGTTATAATTTCTTCCATTACTAGAATCACAATAAGTCTATACTAAAATATCAGTAAGTCCACTCTAGTCCATCCTTCATTCCCCAGTCCTGAGAATTCTGGGATGTTGATGCTTACTCCACCTCTGATTGAGAGGGAACTTCAATCCCATTGTGCAGATGGATGGGACTCTCTTGCTTGCAGTTGTAGACTCTTTTGGTTCCTTGGGATGGCCCTAGTCCATCAGCACCTCCTCATTAGTTGTCCTGTGTGTCCCATGAACTGAAGAGTAGGTTTTGAAACTCTGTTGAGATTCACAGCCCTGCTGACACATGGACAGCCCAAAGATTTTGATCTCTTGGGTGTATACCTATCAGCACTTGTACTAATTATAAGTTCACATAGAAGGGTCAGAAAAACCATGTTTAGGCAAACCACAACTGAGTCCAACTCTGTCTCACAGGGGAGCATAAATTCTAAAGTAGTGTCCACTGGCAAGGTGCCAAACTCCTGAGCTATTTGACTTGACTATAGGGCATGGGAGTTCTCAGACCCCTCATGAGCCCTACTATTGTGGGAGAATTTACTTTGGTGGGCAAAGAGATCCTGCTGAGACATGCATAATATTAACCTCTGGAATGACCTCCTTATTTACTTTGAAGTCTCTAGGCCATATAAACTCATTTGTCTTTACCTTTTCCCCCTTTTGGACAAGGTCTTTTTCCAGTTGCATTGTTAGTTGGTGCATAGAAGTAATCCCTCAGTGCCAGGGAGGCTCATACCCAGGAGTCATGTCCCATGCTGAGAGAAAGGTAATGCATTTATATGCTGAGTTCTGCTTAGAGAGAGGCCACATTTGAGTAACAAGCTGGCAATCAGGAGGTAACTCTTAGGCACCCTATAATACTAGGCTAATTTCAATTTCAAGAGCAATGGCTCCTAAGTACAGCCATCAATATTTAGGTCTCATCAGTGGACCATCCTCCCTCAACAGTCATTGCCCCTGTACTCAGGGGTTTCTTGCTGTTCCATTAGGGAATGTGGCAGAGCTCCCCAGGATGGGAATTCAATATTCTTTTGGTTATTGTGTGAATCTCCACCACCAAGACAATGCCCCATGAAAAATTAAACACATTTTTTAAACAATTTATTGAAGTATATTATTCATACATGAACATACATAAACTATAAGTGTTCAGTAAACATTGTGAACTTATAAAAAAAACATACATAACATCATAGAAGACTTCCACACATCACCCCATAACAAATACTTTGCATTGTTGTGAAACATTTGTTAACAAATTATGAAAGAATACTGTCAAAGTATAACTGCTAACTATAGTCTGTATCTTATTCCCCTATACATTTTTTAAAGGAAATATTTATTTATTTATTTATTTTTATCAATTTTATATCCCGCCTCACATTTTGGCTGTTTTTGTGTCCATTCGCTGGGCAACCCTCTGTGTCCATTTCCTGCCCTCTCTTCTCATCCTTCTCCTCCTCACTTCCTTAGGGTTTGATCCTCAGAACATCCGATGTGGGAGAGAGGGATCCTACCATCAATGCCACCTTAGTTCCTGGCTTTTCCAGCACGTCTTGTCTTGGGTCTCCCTTGTGTCACTCTCCTGATATGTTACCATCTTACTGCATGGCTTGTGGGGACAGAAGGCTTACACACATGCACATGGCCTGATGGCTCATGGGGCCTGGTGGTGCACCCACACATGGGGCCTGGGGGGCTCAATTGCTTGTGGGGCCTGGAGGCACACCTGCACACAGGGTCTGACAACTCACCCACTCGCAGGTCCTGGCGGTGCACCCGTGCAAGGAGCCTGTGATGGTTAGGCTAATGTTTCAACTTGGCCAGGCAGTTGTGTCCAGGTGTTAAGTCAAGCAAGCACTGAGCTAATTGTAATACAAGAGCATTTATGGACTTCAGTCACCAGTGAGTTTACTGCATGGATGGCTAATTACATTTGCATCAATCAGGGAGATTGAATCAACAGTGGGTGATGCTTTAATCCAATCAGTTGAATGCCTTAAAAGGGGAAGTGATTTCAACATTCAGAGAGAACTTCCCAGCTCATCTTTAGCCAGCCAACTTCTCCCAGAAACTCATCAAAACTTTCATCAGATCCCATGGTTTGCAGCCTGCTTGAGGAACCTGGAATTATGCATCCCCACAGTTGGGGGAGGGACTCATAAAATCTCATATTATTGACAGATATCTCCTGTTGATTTTATTTCCATAGATAACCCTGACTAATTCAGCTTGGTACCAGGAGTGGCTCTTGAGGAACAAAGTCTTAAACATGGGATGTCTGAGGTGGTTCTGGGAGTTTGAAATTGACTTTCTACTCCATTTGGACTCAAGGGTACTAATGACTCCATTTCCAAAAATGAAGATGTTGCTAACAGTCCATGACATGAGATGGCAATAAAGATACACAAAACAGCATCACTGAATTCCCCTACTTCCATGCTTATAAGAAGTAAGAATCTGGGCGATAGTGTTTTCAACACCTTAACAGAATTTTGTGGAGTCAAAAGGTATAATAATGTTGACTGGCTCCTCCTAGATACTCTTGATAGAGTTACAAAAGAAAGAGATGAGCTGAAGACTTCAAATTTGAAACTTAAATTCTGCATGAATGATGTGAAATTTGCTATGTGTACCCTGAAGGAAAATCTTGTCTCCTGTAGCCACAGACTTGTGATATGTGAGAATCAAACCCAGACTTTCATTGTACAAGTAGCAGAATTACAGAGGAAAGTAAATCTCAACACTGCAGGGTTTCTGAAATTAAAGTGAAGGCATTGATTGGAAAGGGGTGGAACCCAGAAGATTGGGATGGAAACATATGGGATGAAGACATATGGGATGATGATAATATTGGTGGGGCAATTGGAACCCTAAATTCTGCTGAGACTTCACCAGATAAACCTGCAATGGCCTGCCCTGTGGAGACCACACCTTGTCAACCTTGTATCATCCAGCCTCCAGCCTGCCCTGGGGAGTCTGGACCTCCTTCCAGCCCTGAGGTGGGTACCAGCCAAACTGAAGCCTGCACTGACCAGGCTCTGGCCTACCCCAAGGTGTCTGGAATGCCTCCCAGCCCTGAGGCAGATACATGCCAAACTCTAGCATGCACTGCCAACCTCCAGTCTTCCCTGAGGTATCTGCCTTCCAACCCCTGCCTGAAGAGGTTAATCTTGTCTCACCAGAAGAAAATGCAAAGGAATGCCCTGAGGTAGGTAGCTTGCAAGACATTTCTAATCCTTCTCCTTATCCACCCTACCACCCCTCTTGTCTTGGAAACCTATTACTAGACTAAAATCACAACAAGCTCCCAAAGGTGAAATACAAAGTGTGACCTATGAGGAAGTATGCTATACTCTGAAAGAACTACATGAATCTTCCAACTTATATAGACAGAAATCAGGGGAATATGTGTGAGAATGGAAACTAAGGGTATGGGATAATGGTGGAAGGAATATAAAATTGGATCAAGCTGAATTTATTGATATGGGCCCACTAAGCAGAAATTCTGGATTCACCACTGTAGCTTGAGGGGTTAGAAAGGGATCTAACAGTTTGGGTGGCTGACTGAAACGTGGACCAAAAGATGACCTAGCATGACTGAGGTAGAGATGCCCGATTTGCCCTGGTATACAGTAGATGACAGGTTTCAAAGGTTTAGAGAGATTGGAATGCTAGAATGGATTTACCATTTGAGACCTGCCCACCCACCCCAGGAATGTGCAGAGGACACACCTTTAACCAGGGCTGTGAAGAATAAATTTATAAGACTAATCCCAACTCCCTTGAAAAGCTCTGTGGTTGCTGTTTTCTGTAGTCCAAATATTACTGTAGGGAGGGCTGTAATGGAATTGGAATCGTTAAACATTATGGGGATGATTGGATCTCCATCCCGTAAAAGTCAAGTATCGGCAGTTAATCACCAAAGGCAAGGTGCGTGTGGCTACCGCAATGAAAGATAGATTCAAAACAGCACACAGAATAGTCTGAGTCACATGGAGTTATGGCGTTGGCTAATAGAGCATGGGGTACCTACAAGTGAAATACATGGACAGTCTACTAAATTTCTCCTGGATCTATATAAGCAGAAGCAGTCTAGGTCGAGTGAACAAAACCATAACTCAAATTACAGATACAGAAAATCATGGTCTCTTAATCAATTCCCACACTTGAGACAGTTTCCAGACCCAGAGCCCTTGAATGAGGAGAAGGCCAGGACCCCTTGGGTAAGTGTCCTGTTAAACTGCCAAAAGTTTATACTACTAATCTTCCTCTGACCTGTCCCCAAAACGGTCGATAGTCTTTTGCCAGATTAACTGTGCATTGGGGAAAAGGATATGATCAGACATTTTGGGGATTATTAGACACTGGCTCAGAAGTGACATTAATTCCAGGAGACCCAAAATGTCATTGTGGTCCACCAATCAGAGTAGGGGTTTATGGAGGTCAAGTGGTTGATGGAGTTTTAGCTCAGGTCCATCTCACAGTGGGTCCACTGGGTCCCTGGACCAATTCTGTGGTTATTTCCCCAGTTCCAGAATATATAATTGGAATAGACAGTCTCAGTAACTGGCAGAATCCCCACATTGGATCCCTGACTTGTGGAGTGAGGACTACTATGGTTGGAAAGGTCAAGTAGAAGCCATAAAACTGCCCCTACCTAGCAAAATAGTAAATCAAAGGCAATACCAGATTCCTGGTGGGATTGCTGAGATTAGAGCCACCATCAAGGATTTGAAGTTTGCAGGGGTGGTGATTCCCTCCACATCCCTATTCAACTCTCCTATTTGGCCTGTGCAGAAAACAGATGGACCTTGGAGGATGACTGTAGATTATCATAAACTTAACCAGGTGGTGACTCCAATTGCAGCTGCTGTCCCAGATGTGGTATCATTGCCTGAGCAACTCAACACTTCCCCTTGTACCTGGTATGCAGCTGTTGATCTGGCAAATGACTTTTTTCTCAATTGCCATTAATAAGTACCACAAGAAACAGTTTGCTTTCAGCTGGCAAGGCCAGCAGTATACCTTCGCTGTCCTGCCTCAGGGGTATATCAAATCTCCAGCCCTATGTCATAATATTGTCTGCAGGGATCTTGATCATTTCTCCCTCCCACAAGAAATCACACTGGTACATTATATTGATGATATCATGTTGATAGGACCTACAGAGCAAGAAGCAGCAAAGACTCTAGATTTATTGGCAAGGCATTTCCATGAAAGAGGATGGAAGATAAATCCAACAAAAATACAGGGTCCTACCACCTCAGTGAAATTTCTAGGTGTCCAGTGGTGTGGGGCATTTTGAGATATTCCTTCTAAAGTAAAGGATAAACTGTTGCACCTGGCCCCTCCTACAACCAAAAAGTAGGCACAACACTTAGTTGGCCTCTTTGGATTTTTGAGACAACACATTCCTCATTTGGGTGTGCTATTCTAGCCCATTTACTGAGTGACCAGAAAAGCTGCAAGTTTTGATTGGGGACCAGAACAAACGGAGGCCCTGCAACGGGTCCAGGCTACTGTGCAAGCTGCACTACCACTTGGACCATATGATCCAGCAGATCGAATGTTGCTGGAAGTTTCAGTGGCAAATAGAGATGCTGTCTGGAGCCTTTGGCAGGCCCCTATAGGGGAATCACAATGCATACTCTCAGGATTTTGGAGCAAAGTCTTGCCATCTTCTGCAGACAATGACTCTCATTTTGAGAAACAGATTTTTGCTTGCTACTGGGCCTTAGTAGAGAAAATGCTTAACCATGGGCCATCAAGTTACCATGAGACCTGAGTTGCCTATAATGAGCTGGGTATTGTCTGACCCACCAAACCATAAAGTTGGGTGTGCACAGTAGCACTCCATAATAAAGTAGAAGTGGTATATATGAGATGTGGCTCTAGTTGTTCCTGAAGGCACAAGTAAGTTACATGAGAAAGTAGCCCAAATGCCCATGGTCACCACCCCTGCCATGTTACCTTCTCTTTCCCAGCCCACAGCTTTGGCCCCTTGGGGATTCCCTTACAATCAGTTGACTGAGAATGAGAAAACTAGGGCCTGGCCTGCAGATGGTCTGCACTACATGCAGGTACCACCCAAAAGTGGACAGCTGCAGCACTTCTGCCCTTTTCTGGGAAATCTTTGAAGGATAGCAGTGAGGGCAAATCCTCCCAGTGGGCAGAACTTCAAGCAGTGCATCTGGTTGTTTATTTCACTTGGAATAATAAATGGCCAGAGATGTGTTTGTACACTGATTCATGGGCTGTTGCCAATGGTTTGGCTGGATGGTCAGGGACTTGGAAGGAACATGATTGGAAAATTGGTGACAAGGAGGTCTGGGGAAGAGGTATGTGGATAGATTTATGAGTGGGTATAAAACATGAACATATTTGTGTCCCGTGTGAATGCTCACCAGAGGGTGACTTCAGCAGAGGAATATTTTAATAATCAAGTGCATAAGATGACCTGCTCTGTGGCTAATTCTCAGCCTCTTTCTACAGCCACTCTTCTCATTGCCCAAAGGGCTCATGAATGAAGTGGCCATGTAGGTAGGGATGGAGGTTATGCATGAGCTCAGCAACATGGACTTCCCCTCACCTAAGGCTGACTTGGCTACAGCCACTGCTGAATGCCCAAGCACCCAGCAGCAGAGACCCACACTCAGCCCCTGATATGGCACCATTCATCAAGGTGACCAGCCTGCTACCTGGTGGCAGGTGGACTACATTGGGCCACTTCCACCATGGAAGGGACAGTGATTTGCTTTAACTGGAATAGACACATACTCTGGCTATGGGTTTGCATTTCATGAACACAATGCTTCTTCCAAATCTACCATCCGTGACTTACCGAATCTCTCATCTACTTCCATGGCGTTCCACACAGCATTGCTTCTGATAAAGGAACCCATTTCACAGTAAATGATATGCAGGAATGGGCACATGCCCATGAAATTAACTGATCTTACCATGTTCCCCATCACCCTGAAGCAGCTGATGAATAGAATGGTGGAATGGCCTTTTGAAGACTCAATTACGGTGCTAACTAGGTGTCAATACCTTGCAGGGCTGATGCAATGTTCTCCAGGAGGCTATGTATGCTCTAAATCAGTGTCCACTCTATGGTGCTGTTTCTCACATAACCAGGATTCATGGTTCCAGGAATCAAGGGGTGGAAATGGGAGTGGCACCACTCACTATTACCCCTAGTGACATATGAAGAAAATTTTTGCTTCTTGTCCCTGCAGCCTAAAGCTCTGCTGGTCTACAGGTTTTTGTCCCGAAAGGAAGAGTGCTGCCACCAGGGAACACAACAATGATTCCATTGAACTGGAATTTAAGACAGCCACCTGGCCACTTTGGGATCCTCTTACCTATGAATCAACAGGCAAAGAAGGGAATTACTGTACTGGCTGGGGTGATTCATCTTATCAAGGGGAAATAAGACTACATCTACATAATGGGGGTAAAGAAGAATTTGCCTGGAATACAGGAGATCCTCTAGGGTGTCTCATAGTACTGCCATGCCCTGTGATTAAAGTCAATGGAAAATTGCAACAAACCAAGCCAAGCAGGACTAACAATGGCCCAGCATCATCAGGAATGAAAGTTTGGGTGACCCCACTAGCCAAAGAACCATGGTCAGCTAAAGTGTTTGCTGAGGGTAATGGGAACATGGAATGAGTAGTGGAAGAAGGTAGTGATAAATATGAACTTGGACCACATGACCAGTTACAGAAATGAGGACTTGAATACTTATGAACCCTTCTTCCTTGTTTCTTTATGAGTATGTTTCTATATGTACACAAAACTAATTTCTTTGTTTTCTTCCCCAACCTTTTCCCCTATCATATAAAAAGTTGTGTTAATTTCATGTCACAATATTTAAGGAGGTCAAGGACTTGCACCCTATTCTGTAGGGAATAAATGCATTTCCAGTTGTACACAGGCGAGTTGAACTTTGTTAGGTGGAAATGTATATGTATGCTTGTCTCTTATTGTTTTTACTTAGAGACTAAGTATGGCCTAATGTAATATGTATGGTTTCCGTGTTGACAAGGGGTGGACTGTAATAAGCTAATGTGTCAACTGTGCCAGGTAATTGTGTCCAGGTGTTTGGTCAACCAAGCACTGGGCTAATTGTAATACAAGTGCATTTATGGACGTCAGTCACCAG
>JAQZBX010048170.1:0-20276 GCA_029593785.1 Cabassous unicinctus | reverse complement strand
GCTTTGTTCTTATATTCATAACTTTAAGTTAAATTGAAACAAATCAAAGGCTTTCAGTGCTAGAATATTTAGTCCAAGCATTAAGAATAGAGTAGAAGCTGATATCCTTCAAGAAGAAGACAGCTTCCATGCAAACTTTCAAATCAGGTTTACACAAAGTTACCAGCCAGGAACTACTGAACAAAATCTGGATTTAATCAACAGAAACTCATAATATTAACAGGATACTCTTGTTTTTATTTTCCTAACATTTTCTGTCTTCTCTGCTGATTTTGAGATCCTGTTCACACTCACACAACTGTTAGGCCATCCAAGGAACCCTATATTTCATGATGAATGGCCTTTGTATCCTCATTCCCTCTTTGATATGAGTTCAATATCTGATTACAATTAAAGAATTGTAACAACAATCAAACCAAATGTCATATTTGCATTGATTCTCCTTTTGATGCCACCCAGGTCCCTTCAATTCGAGATATTTAATATATATATTCATTATATATATAATATATGTATATATAAATAACAAGCCATTCTTTTTCTTATGTGCTAGAGTTTTTATTTATTTTTTAAAGAATACATTACATTGATACATATTAAAGCATAAATCCATCCAAAGTGTACAATCAATAGTATTCAGTATAATCACATAGTTGTGCATTCATCATTCATTTTCAGAGCATTTTCATTTTTCCAGTAATAATAATCATTAAAAAAACAAAAACACCAACCAAACAAGTCACATCAACTCTCAATCTCACTATGCTTCTCGTTCCATGTATAGCTGCTATTCTGTTTCCTTCTCTTGTATTTATATTTTGTAAAACAACCTTATGAATGTCATATCACCCATATTTGTATTTCACATGAGGTTTCACTATATTATACAGCCTATGTTACATTTGTTAGCTTTCCTTCTAGAAATAGACATGTCATTAGACTTTCCCTTTTGATCACTGTCATACCCATATAATAGCTCTTCTAGTCACAAACACCATGATATGCTCTCACCATTTCCATTCATTTCCAAAGATTTACAACCTTTAAACCAATTCTGCACAGATTAAACCTCAGCTTTCTATTCTCTACCCTCATTCTATTTTCTAATTATAAATTCCATGGGTTTACATAATATATTTAATTCATAATGGCACAATCATCGAGTTTTGTCAATTTGTGTCTGGCTTGCTTTACTCAAGATAATGTCCTCCAGGTTCATCCATGTTGTCATATGATTCTTACTGCTGCATAATATTCCATTATGTGTATACACCACAATTTGTTTATCCATTTATCAGTTGAAGGACACCTGAATTTTTTCAGATTTTGGCCATTTTGAATAATGGTGCTATCAATATCATTGTGCAGATGTCTGTTCATGTAATTGCTTTCAGTTCTTCTGGGTACATCCATAGGAATGGTATTGCTGGGTCACATGGCAAGTCTATATTCAACTGCCTTAGGAACTGCCAAAAAGCTCTCCACAGTGGCTGTAAAATTCTACATCACCCCAAAGTTGAATAAATATTCCTCTCTTCTGATCATCTCCAACATTTTACCATGTTCTGACTTTTTAATAGTGGTCAGTCTAATAGGTTTAAAAGATATCTCATTGTAGTTTTGATTTGCATTTCCCTAATCGCTAGTGATGTTGAACATTTTTCATGTGTTACCTCACCATTTGTATTTCTTATTTGGACAATTGTCTTTTCAAGCCTTTGGCACATTTTTTTAATCATGTAATTTGTCTTTATATTGTTGAGTTGCAGGATCTTTTGATATATCATAGATATTAAACCCTTATCTAATATATGGTTGCCCCATTGAATTGAATATATGGTTTCTCCCATTGAATTGGCTGCCTTTTCACCCACTTGACAAAGTCCTTTGAGGTCAAGCAACTCTTTATTTTTCAAAATTTTCTTCCATTCTTTATTTTTTCTACTTAGTCATTTAATGTTACATGCTAAACAATATCCAGTATTTCTATATTTTCCTCTCTATCTATATAGTAATTATTTTTTTAACAAATCAATTTTATTCATGTATTTTAATACACATACAATTCATCCAATGTGTACAATCAATGGTATTTGCTATAATCACATAATTGTGTGTTTATCACTTCAATTATTATTAGAGCATTTCCATTATTTCAATAATAATAATAAACAAAAAACAGACCAAAAAAAAACACAAGAAAATTTTTCAACTCTTAATCTCTATATGCTTCCCCCACTACATAGCTGCTGTTTTTGGCTATTCTATCCTAAGTGTATAATTAATGGCTTTTAGTATAATCACAATGTTGTACATTCATCATCTCAAAAATATTAGAACAATTTCATTACTCCAAAAAGAAAGTCTCCACACTCCTTAGCATTCCTTCCTCAGACCTACTTAACCACTAATGACTTTTCAAATTTATAAATTGATTTATATTTACATTTTATATAAATGGAATCATACAATATGTAGTACTCTGTGTCTGGTCTCCTTTACTTAGTATAATGTTGGGTTTTTTTGTCTGATATTAAAATTTTGTGCTATTAACTAATATTTGTTTAGCTTCAAAGAGAAAATGGTCTTATATATGTAATTTTACCCATATTCATATTTCACATAGTATATTGATGTTTCACATATTTAGTTCATAGTAGGGAAATCATACAGTATTTATCCATTTGTGTCTGGCTTTCTTCAATCAACAGAATATCCTCCAGGTTCATCCATGTTGTCATGTTTCACGACTTCATTTCTTCTTATCACTGCATAATATTCCATCATGTGTATACTCCACAATTTGTTTTGAGTTAATTTTTGTGTAAGGTGTGAGATAGGGGTCCTCTTTCTTTCTTTTGGATATGGCTATCCAGTTCTCCCAACACCATTTGTTGAATACACTGTTCTGGCCCAACTGGGAGGGCTTAACAGCCTTGTTAAAAATTGCTTGACTGTAGAGGTGAGGGTTAATTTCTGAGTTCTTGATTTGAATGTATTTGTCAATCTGTCTGTCCTTATGCCAGTACCATGCTGTTTTTACCACTATAGCTAAGTAGTATGCTTTAAAGTCAGGAAGTGAGAGTCCTCCAACTTCATTCTTCTTTTTCATGACATTTTTTCGTATTCGGGGGCCCTTACCCTCCAAATAAATTTTATATTGGCGTTTCAATTTCTGCAAAAAAGACTGTTGGGATTGCATTGAATCTGTAATTCAGTTTGGTTAGAACTGAGATCTTCATGATATTTAGTCTTTCAATCCATAATCACGGAACGTACTTCCATTTATTTAAGTCTTCAGTTTCTTTTAGAAATGTTTTATAGTTATCTGAATACAGGTCTTTTATGTCCTAGGTTAAGTTTATTCCTAAATATTTGCTTCTTTTAGTCAGTATTAAAATGGAATGTTTTTTTCTGATTTCCTAATCAGATTGCACATCTGTGATGTATAGGAACATTATTGATTTTTGTGTATTAACCTTGTATCCCACCTCATTGCTGAAGTTGTCTATTGATTCTAGTAGTTTTGTTGTGGATTTTTCAGGATTTTCTAGAAATAGGATCAAGTCATTAGCAAATAGTAAATGTTTTACTTCCTCTTTCCCTATTTGGGTGACTTTTATTGCTTTGTCTATCCTCTAGGAGAACTTCTGGCAATATACTGAATAATAATAGTGACAGTGAACATCCTTGTCTTGTTCCTGATCTCACTGGGAAAGTTTTCAGTCTTTCATCGAATACAATGCTAGCTGTAAGTTTTTCATATATGCACTTTTACATATTGAGAAAGCTTCCTTCTAGTCCTATCTTTTAAAGTGTTATCAAGAAAGGGTGCTGTACTTTGTAAAATGTCTTTTCTGAATCAATTGAGAGGATTATGTGATTTTTCTTCTTCAATTTAACAATGTGGTTTATTACAATAATTGATTTTCTTGTGTTGAGCCACCCTTGCATACCTGGGAAAAACCCAGTTGATTGTGGTGTATAATTCTTTAATGTGCTTTTGGATTCTGTTTCCAAGTATTCTGTTGAGGATTTTTGCATCTATATTTATTAGAGATATAGATATGTAATTTTCTTTTATAGTAGTATCTTTATCTGGTTTTGGTAGTAGGGCGATATTAGCTTAATAGAATGAGTTTGGTAGCATTCTTTCCTGTTCAATTTTTTTAAAGCATTTGAGAAAAATCAGTATTAGCTCACTTTTGACTGGTAAAATTCATCTGTGCAGCTGTGCAGCCATCTGTCCCCAGACTTTTCATCTTTGGGAGGTTTTTGATGACTATTTCAATCTCTTCACTTGTGATTGGTTTGCTGAGGTCTTCTATTTCTTCTAAAATCAGTGTAGGTGGTTCATATGTTTCCAGGAATTTGTCCATCTCATTTATATTTTCTAGTTTTTTGGCATAAAGTTGTTCAGAGTATCCTCTTATGATCCTTATTTCTTTGGGGTCAGTGGTAATGTACCCCTCTCATTTCTGATATTATTTCTTTCTTCCCTCTTTTCATCAGTCTAGATAAGGGTTTGTCAATTTAGTTGATTTTCTCAAAGAATCAATTTATGCTTTTGTTGATTCTATTGTTTTTTGTTGTTGTTGTTGTTCTCAATTTCATTTATTTCTGCTATGATCTTTACTGTTTATTTCCTTTGGCTTGGTTTAGGATTAGCTTACTGTTCTTTATCTAGCTGTTCCTGGTGTGTAGTTAAAGCAACAATTTTAGCTCTTTCTTCTTTTTTAAGGTAAGCATTAAGGGCTATAAATTTCCCTCTCAGCATTGCCTTTGATGTGTCCTACAGGTTTGATATGTTGTTTCCTCATTTTTATTTGTCTAAAGATATTTGCTGAATTCTCTTGCAATTTCTTCTTTGACTAAGAGTGTGTTATTTAATCTCCATATATTTATGAATTTTCCTTCTTCTGTCCATTATTGATTTCCAGATTCATTCTGTTGTGATTAAAGAAAGTATTTAGTATAATTTCAATCTTTTAAAATTTATTGAGTCTTGTCTTTTGACCCATCATATAGTCTATCTTGGAGAAGGATCCATTAGCACTTGAAAAGAAAGTATATCCTGCTTTTTTGGGGTGCAATGTTCTATAGATGTCTGTTAGAACCGGTTCATTTATCATATTATGCAAGTTCTCTGTTTCTTTATTTATCTTCTGTCCAGATAATCTATCCAATAGTGAGAGTGGTGCATTGAAGTCTCCCACTATTACTGTAAAGACATCTATTTCTCCCTTCTGCTTAGCCAGTGTGTGCCTCGTTTATCTTGGAGAATTGAGGTTAGGTGCATAAATATTTAGAATAGTTATTTCTTCTTGGCGAATTGTCCATTTTATTAATATATAATGACCTACCTCATTCCTTGAAACAGTTTTACATTTAAAATATATTCGGTCCAACATTAGTATCATTACTCCAACTCTTTTTTGGTTATTATTTGCATGGAATATCTTTTCCAACCCTTCACTTTTAATCTTGTTGTACCCTCACATCTGAGGTGACTCTCTTGTAGACAACATATAGATAGCTCATATATTTTAATCCATTCTATCCATCTATGTCTTTTGATGGGAGGGTTCATGCCATTAACATTCAATGTTTTAACTGTGAAGACATTAATTATGTCATCCATTTTGACCTTTGGCTTTCCATTGTCATATCACACTATAGTCTATCTTTTTACCCTTTCCAATATTCTTCATTTCTACACTGTTCTCCAAGTCTCTTGCCCTTGTTTATTCCTTTCAGGCTGGGCCACTCCCTTTAATATCTCTTGTAATTCTGGTCTTTAGGTAGTGTATTCTATTATTTTTTGTTTGTGAAGATTTTGAACTCCCCTTCATATTTGAAGGACATGGTTGCTGGATACATAATTCTTGGCTGGCAGTTTTTCTCTTTCAATACCTTAAATATATCATACCACTTTCTTCTCTCCTCCATGCTTTCTGATAAGCAGTCAGCACTTAAACTTATTGAGTTTTCCTTTTATGTGATACTTTGCTTTTCTCTTGCTGCTTTCAAAATCTTCTCTTTAACAAGGATATTTGTCAGTCTGAATTGTGTCTTGGGATAGGTCTGTTTGTGTTTACTCTATATGTGGTGCACTGTCCTTCTTGGATTTTCATATTTATGTCTTTCATAAGGGTATTTCTTCAAATATTCTTTCTGTCCCTTTTCCATTTTCTTCTTCTGGGATGCTGTTAAATCATATGTTTTTTGTATTTTGCACTGTCATTCAGTTCCCTGAGAACCTGTTCCATTTTTTCCTTTCTCTTCTCTATCTGTTCTCCTGTCTTTTTCAGTTCAGATATTCTGTCTTCAAAGTCACTAATTCTGTCTTCAAGCAGTTTAAATCTGCTCTTACATGCCTCTTATGTATTTTTAATCTCATCCATCATGTCTTTCATTACCATAAGTTCTTTGCAGGCTTTCAAATTTTTCTTTATGCTCATCCAGTGTCTTCTTAATATCCTTCATCTCTTTAATCATATTTTCTTTCAATTCTTTAAAATGATTTAGGAGAGTCATTTGATTATCATTGATTGTCTTAAATCCTGAATCTATTCAGGATATTTGGGTTGTTCTGTTGGCTGGGCCATTTCTTCTTGTTTCCTAGTATGGCTTGTAACTTTTTGCTTATGTATAGGCATGTGATATGTTGGTGAATTTACTCTAATGGCCAATTTCCCTCTCTTGCATATTGTTATTTTTTTTCACACTTCTTTGATAGTTGGTTCAACTTATCCTAAGTCTTTAAAACTGCCCAGCTTAAGTTACCAAAATCATGCCAGGAACTCACTAATGTGGTGCAGACTTTCTCCCAATGGTAGGGTAAAGAGGACTCTAAAAACAGTATCTGTCCATTTAATTTCCAGACAGGCGAGCTGATGACAATCTTTAGTGCACCTTGCCATGGAGATGTATCTCTCAGTTTTCCTTTTTTTTCTTCTGGCAAGAGCCGACATTCAAAGCTGGCTCTGATGGGCAAATTCACTGAAGAAAAGTCCCCAACTCTGCCTCCCATTTCTCTTTTAACAGCTCACAGGGAAGAAGATATCTGCTTTCCTTTAGGTCAGCTGAAATGAGCCAGGGGTTTTAACCCTGCTGAGAATTTTAGGAGTGGGCAAGGGTAGCCCTTCCCAGTAGCCAAGAGGTTTAGTAACTCACAGATTGTTATTTTGGCTTCCTCATCTGTCCCTCATCCTCTTGCGGGATGTGAAGCACTGACCTCATCTGCTGACCCCCCAAAGCAGGTACCTTGGGCAGCTTTTGGTTCTTTCTCCATTGTTTTTATGAGAGCTGAAACTTATATACCTAATCTGATATCATGTTCCCACAATTCTGTTAATTTGTCATTTTAATGGCTCCATAGTATTGTTATTTTGATTTATGATATATAACTTAAACACTTCCTTATTAATGATATATCAATTGAATCATTACTTTGTTGTTATTAGAGAAATTGCAAGGTGTTAATAATAGGGTGGTATATAGGAATCTTGTATTTTATGCATGAATGTTCTATAAATCAATTGATTTTTTATTAAATTAATCCATCCTATTTGGTATAGAATTTCTTTTTTTAAAATAAATTTAAAAAAATAAAAGATAGTTAGAATACATAAATATTACACAAAAAATATAGGAATTTCCATATGCCCCATATCCCACACCACCCACACCTCCCACAACCTCCCACATAAACATCCTTCCTTAGTGGCACATCACCTGCAAAGGATATATACACATGCTGGGGCTTTATGGCAATCACTACAAATGACATGACAGCCAGATATTTACATTCCTATTCTCTGACACCATGTTTAAGGGCTAAATGTCTGTAGTAAAATAACCTATGTAGATGTTCTTTAGGAGCTACCAATTTAACCATATTTTCAAAGAAACAGAGCTTATGGAGTGATTATGGAAACAATGAAGTCATTTGGAATCTCCCTTACTTTTACAAATCTTACGAGAATGACTTCTTATAAAGCCAAATTATTCAGTTTTTTTGTTTCTATCAGCTTTATGATCTTACTATAAATCTTGGCATCTGATAACAGAAGTGGTACCAAAACAGTGGTATTGGACAATACCATTGGCATATTCTCTCCAAAACATAGTAGGCTTCTCCCAATGGACACTGTATTGCAGGAAAAAAAGGGTATATGCCAATAATTACAAAGAGGACTGGAATGTGTTTCTCAGTAAAATGATGTCTGCCTTCATTTATCCATAAGAAAATCCTGGGACTATTTGGATCATCAGTTTCCCCAATCAGCAACAAAGATTTTATTTTACTTTTATATGAAAAAAACTTAGAAAACTGGACACATTTATTACTGAAGATGCAAGCAGTTAGCACTCAAGATGAAGTAGAGAACATGAGCAGTTCTAGAGCAATTAAAGAAATCAAAGTTGTAGTTTAAAATGTCCCCACAATGAGAACTCCAGGCCCAAATGGCTTCAGGGATGAATTCTACTGAATATTAAAGAAGAAATAATACCACTTCTACTTCTACACAAAATCTTCCAGAATATAGAAGAATAAAGCACATGTCCAAACTCATAAGGCCAGCATTACCATAATGCAAAAAACAACACAAAAATATTACAAGGAAAAAACAACAACTAAAGACCAATATCCTTCATTATCATGGCCAGAGAACTCCTTCTGAAAATGTAAGCAAATAAAATCTAGGAATATTTTAAAAATATAGTACATCTTGACCTTGAAATGTAAAGTTTCTTTCACACTTGAAAACCACTCAATATAATTCACTAAATTCCCTGACTAAAAAAAAGAAAGTGCATATGATCACCTCAACAGGTGCAAAAAAAGATCAGTGGCATTTTAGGATTTACTACAATTTTGTTTACTTCTGATTTGGTAACTTTAATTTTATTTGTCTAGATGAGTTTTTTTAATTTTTATTTCTAAAGAAGCTTTAGGTTACGTAAATGTTACATAAAAATGATAGAGATTTCCATATACCCCACACCCCCTCCCTCTTCCCTTTCCCCCATTAACAAAATCTTTCAATGGTACACTTTTTACAATTGATGAACACATATTGAAGCATTGCTACAAACCATGGTCTATAATTTACATTATAGTTTACACTTTGGACCACACAATTTTATAGTTTTTGAGAAAATGTACAAAGGCCTTTATCCATCATTGCAATGTCCTGCAGGGCAATTCTAATGTCCCAAAAATGCCCCATGTTACACCTATTCTTCCCTCTCCCTCCCCCTCAGAACCTCTGGTGGCCACTGCCTTTCTATCAATGATACAAGTTCTTTCACTGCTAGAATAATAATAGGTCTGTTTTAACCCATAGTTTCATTGCCCCCTTATGTTTGCTCATTCCTCAATCTTGAGGATTTGGGGATGGTGATGCCCCTCTGTTTCACTGAGAGGGGGATTAGAGCCCATGGAACAGATGGATAGAACTGTCTTCTTTGCAGCTGTTTTTGGGGATTGGTGTTGTCCATTATTATGCTTCTGGTAGTTGTCCTGGGTGAGTCCAATGAATTGAACAGTAGTTATTGCAACTCTGCTGAGATTCCAGGCTCAATTGGCACATGAACAGATAGAAGATTTAAGTCTTTGGGACAGATATTTAATGAGTATAGTGCTAATTATCAGTTTAAATAAAAGGGACAGAAGAGCCATGTGTAGAGAATTATAAATGAGTCTAACTCTGTCACATTGGAGAGCATATATTTCAAAGTAAGGCCCACTGAAAAGTTGGCAAATTCCTGAGATTGTGCACCCTGCCTATATTGTCTAGATATCTATAGAGCTCTCATGAGACCCTCTGTTTGAGGCAATGTTTACTGTGGCAGTCTTTAAGATCCTGCTGAGACTTGGAAAAATGAAGCCAATGGAATGAACTCCCTCTCACTTCGAAATCTCTTAGCCATAAAAACTCATTTGTATTAATATTTTCTCCTTTTGTTGAAGGTCTTTTTCCAAATGCATCACTAGTCAGCACGTGGTAATAATCCCTTGATGTCAGGGAGGATCATCCAAGGAACAATTACCTGCATTGGGAGGAAAGTAGTGCATTTATATGCTGAATTCAGCTTAGGAGGAGGCCACAATTGAGCAACAAGGAGGCTTTCAGAGGTAACTCTTAGGCAATATATATTACTAGGCTAAGTTTCAATGTCACAAAAACAAGGTTCATATGTACAACCATGAATATCAAGGACCTGGTATAATGGTCTATCCTCTTTTGCAAGGCATTGCCTATGTAGTCAGGGGATTCTTGCTTCTTTATTAGAGAATGTGGCAGGATATCCCAGGATCAGAATTCAATATTCTTTTGGCTATTGTGTGGATCTCCACCCACTGAGACAATGCCCCATGATTCCTTAAACATATTCACATGCCATAGAGGCACACCAAGTTCACCCCTCTCTACATATCCCCCATCACTGACACCACACAGTAGTGGTCCTCCCCTGTAACAGCTGTGACACTTCTGTGACCCAAAACCTCCCTATATACAAAGCCAAAAAATCAAATAAAAATATAAGAAAATTAAGTATCAGATTTAATAATAAAATAACAAATAAAATACAAAAATAAGAAATATAAAATAAAATAATAAAATAAAATAAAAATTTTGGCATGTCTTTCATCACAATATCGCTTGTCTTTTAAGTACAGTTACATTTTCTTTTGTATGTTCCCCCAGTGCCTTTTGTTTTTTTGTTTTTTTTTGCTTTTTCTTCAAAGAAGCTTTAGACTACAGAAGTCACGTGGAAAATACAGGGAATTCCCTTATATACAAACTCCTGTCCCTCTCCCACTGCCCCTTATTAATATCATTTTATATGTGTATGCTATATTTGTTGCAATTCATAAACCAGTATAAAAGCATTGCTATTAACCATGGTCAATGGTTTTCATTATGATTTATATTTTGTACCATAACTTTTATAGGTTTTGACAAAATTTAAAATGGCCTGTAAAGATCACTGCAAGATCTTGCAGAACAATTCCAATGACCTAAAAATAGCCCTTCCCCTCAGAAACTATGGAAAGCACTAAGTTTCAATTTTTGAAGAATAAGTTTCATAGTTACATGCATTAATATTGAGGGCTTGACATACTGGTCTGTTATATTTTATTAGGCAAAGCATATGTTCTCAAGAGATTCTTGCCCCTCTAACTGAAAACATAGCAGGACCCCCCAAATGGAACTTGAATACTTTCTTGTTGATTGTTTGGGTCTCTACCCACTGAGATAAAACACTATGAAAAGATGAATATTTTCATATTCCTTAGATGCAGGCCCCAGGTGTGCCCTATCACATATCCCCCCACCCTGACACCCTTCACCAATAAACCTCCTCTACATTATTTGACAGAAGAACATTCCCAACATTGCATTTTTAACTAAAGACCTACAAATCCCCAAAATTCACCTTGTTTTTTCCTCCATTCCTCTCCCTGGTTCCATGGATAGTCCAACTCAAACACCCGCACCTTACTCCCCTTCACATTTCAGCACCTTTGATGCCCCCAGATCTTTGCATCAATATCACCCCCATCCACTGCCCATCATCCCATTTACCTTATCATAGGTTTTGCCCATACTGAGCATCAGCTCACCATATACTACTCCCTTTCTGTCTCCTGATAATTTATCTTCCAGACTTTAGCTCTGCTCAATTTGATTAAGTCATATCAGTGAAGTCAGGTAATATTTGTCTTTCAGTGACTGGCTTCCTTCACTCCACATAAGATATTCAAGATTCTTCCCGGTTGTCCAGTGTGTTAATATTACATTCCTTTTTACAGCTGAATAATACATCATTGTACGTTTATAACACAATTTGCTTATCCATTCATCTGTTTATGGACACTTGGCTTACTTCCAATTTTTGGCAACAGTGAATAATGCTACTATGAACATTGTTGTGCATATATCTCTTCAACAGAAATCAGTAACTTCTTTGAAATGAATGAAAATGAGAAAACTACATATTAAAACATATGGGATGCAGCAAAGTCAGTGCTGAGAGGGAAATTTATAACCATAAATGCCTATATAAAAAAAGGAAGAGCTAAAAATCAAAGACCTAACCACACCAGGTGGAACTAGAAAAGAAGAAACTAATCTCAAAGCAAGCAGAAAGAAGGAAAAAGCAAACATTAGAGAAGGGCTATATGAAATTAAGAATGAAAAAAAGTAGAAAAAAATTAAAAAACCAAAATCTGGTTCTTTGAGAAGATTAATAAAATTGACAAATTCTTAACTAGACTAACAAAAAATAAGATAAGATGCAAATACATAAAATAAAAAATGAGAGAGCGGATAGGATCACTAATCTCACAGAAATAACGAGGATCATAAGAGGATACTTTGAAAAATTGTATGTCAACAAGATGAATAATTTAGATGAAATGGACAAATTTCTAGAAACACATAAGCAGCCTACTTTGATGAAATAAGATATTGATGAACTCAACAGAGCAATCACATGTAACAAGATTGAATTAGTCATCAAAACCTCCCAACTAAGAAGAGCCCAAGATCAGATGGCTTCGCAGGTGAATTCTACCAATCATTTCAGAAAGAAAAATCACCAATCCTGCTTTAAGTCCTCCAAAAATTAGACGTAGAGTAAACATTGATTAACTCATTCTATGATGTCAACATCACGCTAATACTAAAATCACATAAAGACACTTCAAGTAAACTACAGACCACTCTCCCTAAGGAACCTGGATGCTAAATTCCTCAAAAAAATACTTGCTAATCATATTCAACAACAATATGTTCAAGTCATAATTTTCATTACTGCAAGTATGAACCCATTTGTAAATAGAACCTTTGAATATGTTATTGGTGTGGGTGTAAACTTATTTGTGAATAGGATCTTTGAATATCTTATTCAGATTAGGCTAAATTGAGAAAGTCTCAGCTGCTCTGCTTTCTTCCCAATTTCAAGCATATGGCTTATCTCTCCCTGGGCCTCAGCCCTTTGGGCCTCTCAGGGTTTCCTCTCTTTGCAGTTCATCTGTGGGCAAAATTGGAGTCCTTTCCTTCACATTGCAGGATCAAATACTCCAGCTACCTTTTCCCTCTGTATCTCTGTTTGTATCAGACACATCAAGAGGGCAGGGACTCAACCTGAGTCAAACTTCATTGACATAATCCAACAAAAGAGTCTCATGCCATGGGGAAGGGTTAGTTCACAAACATAACCTTTCTCTTTCTGGGATTCATAAAATATTTTCAAACAGCCACACTCATTTTACCTTAGCATAATTCAAACATATCACATTGCTACTTCTCAAAAATATTTAGCAGGATTCAAACTTTTCTCTTAAAAACCTGCTTGTCACAAATACATATTATAATCCTTTGGAACATCTTTTTTTTGTAAATTAAAATATTTAATAACTGTGCACAAGTTCTTTGAATATTCATTTTATAAATTTATTTTTTAGATTTTAATTGATTTTTTTACAATTTCTCTTTTCCTAGCATGAGGGTCAGCTCAAATTTCTAACTGCTACCAACTTTCCCTTCTCAGTACTTTCAGAAATTTTAATGTTCTACCTGGTGTTTTTGCCTATAGAAACCTTTTATCCCTGTACATACATTTTTTTTGCATTATCTTGTTGATATATGTAATTACTTTTCCTTTTTTCCCTGTATTTCATAATAATTGTAAAAAGACATTATGCATACATAGTACTTATAATTTTCAAAATACAATCCATGCCTCTTCTGAATATCCTCTTGCCAATTGAATACTGTGAGTAGACTAACTGGTTATTTCCACAACTTTTTGCCATCATCATCATCTCACGTTAATCACAGTCATTCCCAGGATGACATTTTCCCATCAGCTTTTATAGAGGCTCTTAGGAAAACACATGTACTCCAGGTCTGTGTTCATATGTAGTCAGGCCCACATTGCATATATAATTAATTACATGCTGAAAGGCTGAAATTAATTCTGCAAAATCTGTAAACAGACTATTATTTTTCACAAATCCTCATTTTGAACTACATGAAACCTAAACTTTCCCAACACATAATTCTGAAAAGACACCTAGAATTTTGACATTTCATTTATAGTGACACTCTTCTAATCTCATATTTTCATCTCCTTCCATTGTGCTTTATTAGATCTTTATAATAGCTCAAAACAACTTATACTCTCAAGCAACCTTGATAATCATACATTTAATCTGCATTTTTATTAATCTGCTTAAAAACCAGCATACAATATTGAACTATAGGAACACTGTATATGACTTTCCGGCACACATGTTTGTGAAAAGTCCTTGAAGATGTGTTTTATATTGTCTATATATTTGTACTTTATAAGGAAATAAAGTTTTACATGCATATTGCTAATAATGCACTTTATCATAACTAATTTATCAATAACATTCTTTATTATGCTAATTCTTTGCACATAAGTAGTTTCCAGAGTTAGGGGTGTGTGTGTGTGTGTGTGTGTGTGTGTGTGTGTGTGTATAGCCAACATGTGACAGATACAAGCTAAGGTCTTATTTAATCTGTGAACATTTTTTTAATGATTGTACACACCAGCCAAAAGATATTTCCAGACACTGATATTTCAGTGAATGAAGGACCATTTTGCTACCTTTAGGTACATGATACCAGAGCGTAAAACGTATAATGAAAAAGAAAGAATATATGAAAGCCTGAAAAAATAATGGGTGTTAATAAAATAGATGGAGGAAATTCTGAAAAATTTATCACTTATCCAAAATTATTGGATGGAAATTTAAAATAGGTATTTGTATCATTTAATTCAGAATAGAAACATAGACATTTTACTTTTCATCCTAAATCACCAGGTACTATTTTCTCTCTAGCAGATATATGTGAATTGTCAATGAGTCAGAAAAATCTGATTGAAAGTAATAAATTATTTCTGCATTCAAATTGCAATTAAAATATTTCTTCATGTGTTTTTCTCTTTCATGTATTGGTATACTATTGACACTTGAGATTTAGAATCAAGCCACAATCATAAATAAATTTGAAGAAATATGTAAAGAATTAGCTAATACTCTCTTAATGAAAAAATTAAATTTCAGTGATTTAAAAAAAAATGGCCATTACATTTTTAACTGATTCTGAATTACAATCAACTTTGTTGTAAGGTATGACAAATACTTAGTGAGACACTACCAAGTAAATAAATGTAACTCAGTTGTACATAAAACTCCAATGAAGAAAAAATGAAGGAAGAGAGATAGTGAAATGAAAAGTAAGACTATACCCCCAAAAAATGAAAGAAGTATTAACACTGGCTTGTAAATTCTTTCCTCACTGTGTAATTTTTTAGTGTAATTTTCATAATGTGCTGTTGAATTTTTTTAAATATTAAAACGTACAATACCACTCTTCAAATAGTAGCAAGAATTATATGAGTTGAGTATGTACATATCATAATTATTTTCTAAAATATTATTTTCTATGTTCAACATATTATCTGATTAGTATAACTTATAAATCTGAGAAATACTGAAGTAAATGCATTATATCCTGAAATTCAAACTCTAATTCCATAAGTTATTCAATATTGTGTTAGAGGTTCTACCTAGAGCTAGTAAGCTAGATAAAGAAATAAAAGGCACTCAAATAGGAAAGGAAGGAGTAAAACTTACACTATTTATTGATGATATGATCCTATACCTAGAATTTCCTAAAAAATCCACAAAAAAAGCCACTAGAACTAATAGACGAGTTCAGCAAAGTGGTGGGATCCAAGATTATTACACAAAAACCAAGAGCATTTATATATACTACTGATGTGCACTCTGTGGAGGAAAACAGTAAAAAAATTCCTTTTATACTAACAACCAAAACAAACAAATATTTAGGAATAAACTTAACCAATGACATAAAGGACCTGTATTCAGAAAACTACAAAACATTGTTAAAGGAAACTGAAGACTTAAATAAATGGAAGTACGTTCCATGTTCATGGATTAGAATATTAAGTATAGTTATAATGTCAATTCTAACAAAACTGATTTACAGATTCAATGCAATCCCAATAAAAATCCCAACAGTCGTTGTGTAAAGGAGTGGAAAAACCAATTATCAAATTTATTTGGATGGGTAAGTTGTCCTGAATAGCCAAAAAGATCTTTAAAAAAGAAGAATGAAGTTGGAGGACCCTAATTTCCTGACTTTAAAGAATATTACTTAGCTACAGTAGTAAAAACAGAATGGTACTGGCATAAAGACAGCACATTGATGAATAGGACCAAATCAAAAACTCAGAAATAGACCCTCACATCTACACTCAAGTGATTTATGACAAGATGTTCAAGCCATCCCACCCCCCAGCTGGGCCAGAACTGTATATTCAACAAATGGAGCTTGGAGAACTGGATATCCATATCCAAAAGAAAGAAAGAACACCCCTATCTCACAACTATACAAAAATTAACTCAAAATGGTTCAAGGACCTAAATACAAAAGAAACAATCATAAAAATCCTAGAAGAAATTGTAGGAAAATATCTTCAAGATATTGTGGCAGGTGATAGCTTCTTAAACCTTACACCCAAAGCATGAAAAACAAAAGAAAAAAATAGATAAATGTGTCCTCCTCAAAATTAAACTTTGTACCTCAAAGGACTTTGTTAAAAGGGTGGAAAGGCATCCAACTCAGTGGGAGAAAATATTTGGCAATCCCATAACTGCTAAGGGTTTAATATCCATGATATACAAAGAGAACATATAACTCAATAATAAAAAGACAAACTACCCAGTTAACAAATGGGCTAAAGACTTGAAAAGACAATTGTCTAAAGAAGAAATACAAATGGCAAAGAAACACATAAAAAAATATTCAACATCACTAGCAATTAGGGAAATGCAAACCAAAAGTACATTGAGATATCATTTCACACCGATTATACTGGCTGCTATTAAAAAGTCAGAAAACTGTAAATGTTAGAGAGGATGTGGAAAGTTGGTGCAATTATTTACTCTTGGTGGGAATGTAGAATGGTACAGCCACCGTAGAGGACTATTTGACAGTTCCTAAGCAAGTTGAATATAGACTTGCCATGGGAACCGGAAATACCATTACTAGGTATATATCCAGAAGAGCTGAGAGCAGTGACATAAACAGACACCTGCACACTGATATTCATAGCAGCATTATTCATGATTACCAAAAGTTGGAAACAACCAACTTGTTGACAGTAGATGTAATCAGCTACAGATGCATTCAAAGTCTAATGATTTAAATCCATGTATAAAATACCCTCACCATAACAATCACGCTAGTGCTTATTTAAGCACAAAAGTGGACAACATAATAGCTAAGTTGATATGTAAAATTAACCATCACAACTTGTTCGCCCCTTAGAACAGAAAAGAACATAGAAAAGTAAAATTAGTTTTAAGATCATAAAGTGTAGATAATTCATAGTTTTGATTTACTTTTTTCATGTAAGTGAACATATCCTATACAAACTGATTTAAAGATTTAATGCAATCCCAATAAAATTTACAACAGCACTTTTTATTGAATTGGAAAAGCTAATTATGTAATTTATGTGGAAGGGCAAGGGGCCCTGAATATCCAAAAAGATTCTGAATAAAACTGAAATTGGAGGAATCACACTACCTGACTTTAAAGCATACTACAAAACAACAGTGGTCAAAACTACATGGTATTGGCACAATGACAGACATACTGACCAATTGAACTGAATTGATAGTTCTTATAGAGATCTTCACATATACAATCAGGTGGTAGTCAACAGGGCCACCAAGCCCACTCAACTGGGACAGTATGACCTCTTCAACAAATGGTGCTTAGTGAACTGGATATCCATATGAAAAAGAATGAGAGGATCCACATCTCATGCCCTATACAAAAATTAACTCAAGATGGATCGAAGACCTAAATATAAGAACCAAAATCATAAAGTTCCCAGATGATAATAGAGGGAAGGATCTATGAGACTTTGTAGTAGGAAATGGTGTCATAAATTTTATACCCAATGTTTCGGTCAGTAGACATATTGTGATTCAAGCAATGGAAGAAATTGTAACAGTGAGGTGGAGCCAGTGGCCAATGGACATTTTTGGGGCAGGGAGAGGAGGTGCAGTTGAAATACTGGGTCTTTTTTGGGACTTTGGGGGTTGTCCTGAGTGGTGAAGCGGTGACAGATGTAGGCCATTTTCCATCAGAATATACCATGCAGAACTGGGTGGGAGAGCGTGTGGTCTGTGATATGAACTGTGGTCTATGCTCAGTGGCAAGGCCCCAGGATGTGTATATCCATTGCGTGTGTTGTACCACGTGGATGAGGAATGGTGGTGTGGGATGTTGTTGGAGGTGTGGGCCGTGGGGAACATGGGAATCCCTGTAATTTCTGAGTAATATTTAGGTAATCTAAGCACCTTTTAAAATATATATATATATATATAAAACAAATAACATAAACAAATGCACATATATGCATATGTATTTATATATCATTTTACAAATATTGGTATGTATTGTGAAAAATTTGATTTTTACCCACAATAAAAAAATAAAAAAAATAAGAAGACACACACACACACAGACAAAAAAAAATTATACCCAAAACATGAGCAATGCAAGAAAAAATAGATATAAGGGATCTCTTCAAAAATTAAAAAAAATGTTTGCACTTCAAAGAAGTTTACCAAGAAATTGAAAAGGCTGCGTACTGAATGGGAGAAAATATTTGAAAATGATTTATCCAATAAGGGCCTAATATCTTGCATAAATAAAGAAATCCTACATCTCAAAAATAAAATGACAAATAACCCATTAAAAATGGCAAGAGATTTGAGTAGAGACTTACACAAATAAGAAATACAAATGGCTAAAAAGCACATGAAAAGATGCTCAGCATAACTAGCTATTAGGGAAATGTAAGTCAAAACTATGAGATATCATCTTACACCTATTAGACTGGTGGCTATTAAAAAAACAGCCAAACAAATGTTGGAGAGGATGTGAAGGAAAAGGAACCTTCATTCATTGCTGGTGGGAATACAGAATGATGCAGCCATCATGGAGGATCGTTTGGCAGTTCCTCAGGAAGCTAAATATAGATCTGCCACATGATCTGGCAATCCCACTGCCGGGGATATTCCCTGAAGAACTGAAAGCAGGGACACAAACTGATACATGCACACCAATGTTCATAGCGGCATCATTCATGATTGCCAAATGTGGAAGTAACCCAAGAATCCATCAACAGTTAAAGGGATAAATAAATTGTGGTATATACATACAATGGAATATTACCCAGCTGTAAGAAGGAATGAAGCATTGACACATGGATATCTCTTGAAGACCTTGAGTGAAGTAAGCCAGTAACTGAAGGACAAATATTACATGACTTAACTGATATGGCCAAAGCACATTCAGCAGACTCACAGAGCTGGATTCTGGGAGATAGGTTATCAGAAGACTGAAAGGAATTAGAGTATGGTGAGCTGATGCTCAACATGGGTGAACCTATGATAAGGTGAAAGCGGGTGGTTTGGCAGTGGATGTGGGTAATTGTGGTTCAGGGATGAGTGGAGTCAATGGTGCTAGATGTGAGGATGAGTAGGGTGAGGGGGTTTGGTTGGACATTCCATGGAAATGGGGGGAAGGCTAGAGAAAGGAACAGGTAAACACTGGCGATTTGCATGTCTGTGGTTTAAATTGCAATGATGGGAATGTTCTTTCAGTTAATATGGTAGGGGAAGGCTATTGGTGCGTTACATCGGGGGTGGGGAATATTTGTGATAGAGCATACCTGAGGCATGCTTTTATGTATTATAAATGTATTCATCGTAACATAGGATGTTATCTCAGTGCATGGAGACCCAAACAATAAACAAGAAAATATTAAACGGCCGTCTGGGGGAGTCCTGCTAGGTTTGAGAACCTAGGTTTGAGAGACAATGCCTAATAAAAGAAAACAGACCAATATGTCAAACCCTCAGTATTAAGTCATGTAATTATGAAACCTATTCTTCAAAAATGGAAACTTAGTTGTTATCATAGGTGCTGACAGGAGGGGAGGGAAGAATAGATGGAGCATAGGGCATTTTTAGGGCATTTTTAGGGCATTGGAATTGTTCTGCATGATTTTGCAATGACAGATACAGGCCGTTATACATTTTGTCAATATCTATAAAAGTCTACAGTGCAAAATGTTAACAGAAATGCAAACCACTGACCATGGTTAATAGCAATGTT
>JAQZBX010048169.1:0-20277 GCA_029593785.1 Cabassous unicinctus | reverse complement strand
CTATATATCCTCCAAATCAGTGTCCACACAAAGGTGCTATTTCTCCCATAGCTAGGATTCACAGACCCAGGTACACATGATGGAATTGGAAGTGGCACCAATATTTATTACCCATGTGATCAACCAGCAATATTTTTTCTCCTTATCCTTGCAAATTTAAGCACTGGTGGCCAGAAGGTCTCCAAAAGTAGGCATACTGCACAGGTAAATGCATGATTCCATTAAACTGGAACATAAGACTGCCAGCTGTTCATTTTGATGCCTCTGAGTAAATAAGCAAAAGGGAGGTGCTATACTGACTGGGAAGATTGACCTTGATTACCAAACAGAAATTGGACATTTAATGGTGTAAAGAAGACTATATCTGGAATGTGTGTTTCTTAGTACTACCATGCCCTGTGATTAAGTCAACGGTAAAATTCAAAAACCCTATTTAAGAAATGAAGGTTTGTGTCACCCCACCAAGGAAAGTATCATGATCAGGTGAGGTGTTTACTGAGGGAAATGGGAATATGGAATTAGTAGTGGATGAAAGTATTTGCAAATACTAGCTATTACCATGATACCCGTTGCAGAAACAAAGACCAGTTGTTATGTAACTTGCCTTATGCTGTTATGATTATGTGTACATTTTGGATCTATGCTTCTTTGGCTATTATGACCTCTCTTCTATTGACTTCTAACTTCTTGTATGGCTTTCTCCAGCCTTTGGATTCTAGTGTCTTCTTTTCATTAAGTCCCCTGTAATACTGATTAAGACACATATCCTGGAGAATTAGAAACCTCCTCAGCTAAATATCCAAGCTTGTCACTTTTAAATTCTGCCTTCCATCTGGCATGAGAACACAATTGTTCCAAGTTCTCTGCCACTTGGATCATCTTTCTTCTAGCTGCAATGACACATTCATCATTTCTGTCAAAGACCTCATCACAAGTATATTTAGCATCCATATTTCTAGCAGCAGTCTCTTCAAAGCAATCTAAGCCTTTTCTATCAAGTATTTCACAATTCTTCCTGAATCTTCCCCTTACCTATTTCAAAATCCCTTTTTAACATTTTTGGTATTTGCATAGGAATACTCCACTTTCCTGGTACCAATTTCTGCTTTAGTTTGCTAAACGCTGCCAAGCAATATACAGGAAATGGATTGGCTTTTCAATGGATATTTATTAATTTATAAGCTTACAATTCTGAGGCCACAAAAGTGTGCACATCAAGGCATTTTCAGTGATGATTTCTCCCTGAGTTACAACTGTGGGTGATCAGGCACATGGCGACATCACAAGAAGATGTGCAGCTTTGCATTATCAGGCATATGGTGGAGTTCACTCATCAATCCCCTTTCCTCTCAGCTTCTGCATTCCTCTTTGTCTTTGAACCTTTGTTCTTTGTCTGTGACTTTTTATCTCTCTGTTTATAAAGGACTCCAGTAAGAGAATTAAGCACCACCTGGTCACGCAATCTAATCAAAGGCCCATAACTCAAAAAATTGAAAAAAATTTCCACCTATAATACATTTACACAGATAGAAATGGGATGGATTTAAGAACAGGATTTCCTGGGGTCCACAGAAGACTCAATGAACCACAAAGTGTAACAAATAAATCTAATAACATCTATCTTCCTACCAGTGCCATATTATGGACTAAAAAATATAACTTTGCATTCTGATTCAGGTAAGTCCTTAAACTATATGACTACAGGGAATATTTCTTTTGTTTGATCTTTTATTTTCTCCTGTTCTTTTACATGTAAAAATTAAGTATTATGTCTAGGTACAAAAATTATTAATTTTTATAGTTTTACTTAATTATTGTTGTTGATAGCTGATTTATTTGGGACTCACATAACAGTTTCTTGATTCAATGAACTAAAACTAAGCTAGACAGAACTAAAATTAAATAGATTTTTGAACGAAAAATGATTTAAAGGAAGCATAGAAAAGATATGAACTCCATTGCTATTTGTAATAGATAAGACTCAAAAAAAAAAAAAACACCCGAAATATGCATTTAGCTTAAACTCATGAACTCAATCCTTAGCCATGAAGAGAAGTATAACTACATAACTAAGTATAATATATGTAATACATAATGGTATATATATTAAAAATGATTTGGAATAACACAAAAAGGTCATGATATTCACTAGTGTTTGCATATAGATAGGAATAGAAGGCTTTGAGTTAAGGGAAACTTAGATTATCTGTAATGATTCATTTCTTTCAAATATAAAGTATATAGGACAGCCAGCAAGATGGTGGCAGAGTGAGGAGCACCTAGAATCAACTTCTGCTACAGGACAGTTATTAATCACCCAGAGCTATCTAAAGCACTTGTTTGGGGGCTCCAGGATACCAGAAGTGCATCCTGCAACTTCCTTGAAAGAGTGGAAGGAGGACACTGCCCATCTGCAGAGAAGATTCATAAGTAGAGCACTCCATGCCACAGAGGCCAATTCATGTCCTCCACTGGAGGCACAAGCTGCCTCAGGAGCTAATCCATGGCTGGAATTGGAAGCTCCATCTCTAGCAAAGAGGAAGCTGGCAGGTCCTGCACCAGCCTATCTAGGTAAATGCCAGTACAATGCTGGAACAGACTGAATAATAGGAAGTCTACCAGATCAACTGTGGTCCTCTTTGACCTTCATGGCATAGATTGCTGCCCACACCTTCAGCACCATCTCCACCCCAGGCAGGGGAAAAAGGGTCATGAAGCTTCATCAGTCTCTCTGAGCAACTACAGTCTAGACATGCATGATTATTCCACACAGCTGTGACTCTGTCCCAACCCCTGGCAAAAGAGAAAGTTGGGAGAAACTTCATTGGTTCTTGGGGCAATGAGGTCAGCTTCAGCCTCCACAGCTTATACAACCAACTGCGTCCTTGTTTCCTACTACACAATCAGCAAGAGAGAAATGGCAAAAAGCCTTAAACTAAAGAGAAAAACTGCACCCAGAATAAACACTCTAGTAAGCTAGATGCCAAGACACAAACAAAAAATTACAATCCACACCAAATAAAAAGAAGATATGGCCCAGTTAAAGGAATAAGATAAGCTTCCAGAAGACATAAAGGAGTTGAGACAATTAATCATAGATGTTCAAGCAAATCTTCTTAATATATTCAATGAGATTAAATTGAGGCTGAAGAAATTAAGGGCATTAAAAAGAACTTGGATGAGCACAAAGAAGAAAAAAAAACAGATCTTATGGGAATGAAAGATTCAATAAATGAAATTAAAAATACACTGGAATCACATATTAGCAGATTTGAGGAGGCAGAAGAAAGGATTTGTGAGCTTAAAGAAATGGCCTCTGAAAGCAAACATACAAAAGAAGAGATGAAGAAAAGTTTGGAAAAACTTGTACAAGGTCTCAGGGAATTAAACAATAGCAAGAGATGTGCAAACATGAGTGTCAAGGGTGTCCCAGAATGAGAAGAGAAGGGAAAAGGGGCAGAAGGAATATATGAAGCAATAACGGTAGAAAATTTCCCAACCCTATTGAAGGACATAGATATCCAGGTCCAAGAAGCAAGACCTACTCCTATCTGAAAAAATTTTAAAGACCGACTCTGAGACACATCCTAATCAGAATGTCAAATGCCAAAGACAAAGGGAGAATTCTGAGAGCAGTAAGAGAAAAGCAATGCATAACATATAAGAGATACCCAATAAGATTAAGTGCTGTTTTCTAACCAGAAACAATGGAGGTAAGAAGACAGTGGTATGATATATTTAGGATACTGCAAGAGAAAAACTTCCAGCCAAGAAACATATCCACCAAGATTATCTTTCAAAAATAAGGGAGAGTTCAGAATAGTCACAGATAAACAGAAACTGAGAGAGTTTGTAACCAACAGAACTGATTTGCAGGAAATACTAAAAGGTGTCCTACAGCATGAAAAGACAGGAGAGAGAAGCCTGTAAGGGAGACTACAAGTGAAGATTATATCAATAAAAATAATTAAAAGTGTCAAAAAAGTGATGAAAATAAAATATGACAGATAAATCCCAAATATTCAGGTATAAACTTAATCAACAATGTATAGCACTTTTATTCAGAAAACGATAACTCATTGTTAAAAGAAATAAAAAAAGACCTAAATAATTGGAAGAAAACTCCTTGCTCATGGATTGGAAGACTAAATATCATTAAAATATCAATTCTACTCAAATTGATATACAGATTCAATGCAATCCCAATAAAAATTCCACTACATTTTTTAAATAAATGGAGAACATGATTATCAAGTTTGTTTGGAATGGTAAAGTGTCCTGAAGAGCCAGAAACATCTTAAAAAGGAAAAGCAAAGTTGGAGAACTTTCATTTCTGGACTTTGGGTCATATTGCCTAGCAAAGTGGTGAAAACAGCATGGTACAGGCATTAAGACAGAAACATGGACCAATGGAACCAAAGTGAGGGTTCAGAAACACTCTCACATCTATGGTCAAGTGATTTTTGACTAGCCTGTGAAACCCACCCAGCTTGGGCAGAGCAGTCCATTTAACAAATGGTGCTGAGAAAACTGCATAGCCATAGCAAAAGAAGGAAAGAGAACCCTTATCTCACACCTTATACAAAAATTAATTCAAAATGAATAAAAAACCTAAATAAAAAACTGAGAACCATAAAGCTTCTGGAAGAAAATGTAAGAAAGTATCTTCAAGACCTGGTGGTAGGTGGTGGATTCCTAAAGGAGATAAGAGGATGACTGAGATGGACTACTGATATTTAATGTATTTAGAAATTTTAATTAACTTTACTTTAAAAGTGTGGCAATGTACAGAGTTGATAGTAACACATTATAGTGAGTAACAACTAGTTTATAAAAGGGGATGTGGCTAAAAATGGTAGTCTAGGGATGTAAATGCCAACTGAGAGAAAGCTAGAGAATAATCTAAGGAATGAATAGCACAGTAAATCCAGAGTTGGAAGAGAATTGTAGTTGATAGTACACATTGAAGAGTGTCCTTTGTGAGCTAGAGCAGATGTACATCACTATTGCAGGGAAGTGGGAATGTGGAGAAGCATCAGAAAAATATAACTGGAGTGACCTATGGACTGTGGTTAACAGTAATAATGCAATATTCTTGCATCTATGCCAAAGATGTACTGTGTTGATAACGGGGTAGTATGGAAAATGTATGCCAAATGTACACTATTGACCTGGTAATAATCTGATGATATTGTCTCATAATCTGTAACAAATGTTCTACCACTGTGTGGTGTGTTGATAGAGGGGTGTTGTTTGGGCATTCTGCACACATGTCTGACTGTTTTAATTTATAACTTTTGTCTTAAAAGTATATTCAAAAAATAATAATAGGGTGTGTTGGGGGGAAAATACACCAAATGTAAGATAAAGCCTATAATTAGTAATAAGATTTTGACAATATTCTTTCATAATCTGTAACAAAAGTCTCACAACAATGCAAAGTGTTGATGGAGGGTTGATGTATGGGACCCCTCTATGATGTTATGATTATTTGTTTTGAAAGTTCATAACTTTTACTATACACATATTATTTATGTATGTTCATGTATAAATGATATAAAAATAATAATAATAGGGTAGGTTGGGGGAAAATACTTTGGTTAGAAGTAATATTTTGATGAAGCTTTTTAATAATTAGTTAAAAATGTTTACCAGCAATGCAAGGTATTGTTTGTAGGGTGAGGTATGAGAGCCCTGTATGATGTTTTGTATGTTTGTTTCAGAAGGTCACAACTATTGTTATACACTTATTGTTTATGAATGCTCATGTATGAGTGATATACTTCATTGTTTTTTTTTTAAAGTTTCTATTCCAAAACTTTTGAAAAGGTCGCTGATGGAGATATAATATGTATTTTTTATTATGCCATTCTGTAAGTGTGTATGTGTCTCTGTGTATAGGTTTCTTAAAATATTTTTAATAATTGAAATTTTGTGATCCAGTGATTATATTAGATACATTTAGAGTCTAAATCAACACTTTGTTTGTTTTTCCAAGGTAACTTTCTCAAAAAACATATTCATCTTTTAGAAGGGTAAAATATTAGAAAATTAACTGCAAACTTGAAATGAGACATTGAACTGGAATAGAAATCTTCAACAATCTGAAATGTAAAATCATTAGTTTTAAAAACAAACTTTACAATGTTTTAATAATGCTAATGAGAGAAAGAAATTATCAGAGATTAGGAATTTATGAATGTATCATCAATTTGGCTTAACAGTAAATGGTAGGGATCATTGTTTGGCCACAAAAAAGACATACAAGGGAAATCACAGAAAGAGCAGTAACATGATCTTCGTGTGATTATATGACAGAGCACCAAGGATTTAAATCGATTGTAAAGAGTAGCTTGAAGAAGGTAACAGTCTTGGTAATGTCTTCTTTGTTTTGCATATTTTTTCTTTTATTGTAGTATTTTACATTGTATTATTTAATAGCCTGGAATGTGCAAAAATAACCATATTAGCTATCAGAAATATCAAGAGGAAGTGCCAAGTCTTAAAGGAGTGAATAGCTTAGAGACTGATATGAAAGATTTCACCATTTTTTAAAATGTTCATAGCAGCTTTATTCACAATTATGAAATATGGAAGCAGCACAAGTATCTATCATTTGATAAATGGATTTAAAAAATATGTTAAATCTCCTGTACTTTTTTGTTGTTGTTTTTCTTTCCAGGGCCTTTATTTTATTTTATTTTATTTTATTTATTTATTTATATATCTTATATTTTAAAAGATGCTTATATTACATAAATGTTACACAAAAATAACAGAGATTCCCATGTTCCCCACCTCCTGCACCTCCCATAACCTCCCAGTTATACATCTTTCATTAGTGTGGCACATCATCTGCAATCGATATACATATCATGGGGCTTTGCCGCTAAGCATGGATCATAGTTCACATTGGAGACCACACTCTCTCCCACACAGTTCTGCATGTTATATGCTCATGTAAAATGGCCTATATCTGTCGTTGTAATGTCACTCAGGATAATTCTCAAGTCCTGAAAAAGCCCCTGTATTACAACTGCTTTTCCCTCTCCCTGCCCTGAAAGCATCCAGTGGCCACTGGCTCCGTATTTATGTTGTAATTGCTTGAATCACAATATGTCTACAACAGAATACCAGTAAGTCCACTATAGTCCATAGCTCTTCCCTCAATCCTGAAGAGTCTGGGATGGTGATGTCCACTCTACCTCCAAGTGAGAGGGGGCTTATATCCCATGGATAAGATGGATGAGATTATTGCCTGGGATGACCATAGTCCATCATCATCTCCTTGCCAGGTGACTTGGGTGAGTCCATTGAACTCTAGGGTAGGATTTACAACTCTACCCAGACTCCAGGCAGAGCTGGAACATGGGCTGGACAAAGGCTCCAGTCTCTGGAAGTACACGTACAAACTCCAGCACCTCATATAGGTTTGAATAGAAGGGACTGATGGAACATGTGCAGGGAGGACTTATTTCAGTCCAACTCTGTCACTCTCAGGAGCACAGATTCCAAAGTATAGCCTACTGATAGGGCATCAATATCTGAAGCTATCCCCCTTTATATAAGACCTGGGTGTCTCCAGAGTGCTCAGGAGCGTCTCTGTGTGGTGCGATATCCAATTTGGTTTTCTATGAGATCCTACTGAGGTGTGCATAAGCGTTACCTCAGCGATGACTTCCCGACTCTCTTTGGAGTCTCTTAGCCATATGAACTCATTTGTTTTTACCTTTTCCCACTTTTATTCAAGGTCTTTTTCCAGTTGTATTGCCAGTTGGCACTTGGTATTAATCCCTCATTGCCAGGGAGGCTCAACCCCGGGAGTCATGTCCTATGCTGGGGGGAAGGTAATGCATTCATAAACTGAGTTTGGCTTAGAGAGAGGCCAGATTTGAGCAACAAGGAGGCTCTCAGTTGGTAATCCTTAGGCACCCCATAACAGTAGGCTAAGTTTGAATTATAAGACAAAAGACTCATAAGGCTAGTCATCAATAACAAGAACCCATTAGTGGAACATCCTCCTTTGACAGAGACTGTCCCTGCACTCGAGGGACTGTTGCTGCTCCCTTGGAGAATGTGGCAGAGCTCTCCAGGCTGGGAATTCAGTATTCTCTCATTTATTGAGTGGTTCTCCACCCACTGTGTCCATGTCCCACCCCTTGATCATTTGAACAATTTTATATATCTTTCATGTATATTCAGGTGAACTTCCTCCCATGAAGCCCCCATCCCAGACACCCCCCCCAATGATCCTCTCCTATCCCCATTATAACCCTTCTGTGATCTACACATTCCTTGAAGATGAAGCCCATATAATAGACAAATACAATTAATAGGAAAATGAAATAATAATAAGTTTAAATGTAAGAGGTAAAATACCTGGAAACTTAAAAAAAACTAAAAATAAAACAAAATTAAAGGATTGGAATATTTAAAAAATGGGAAAAAAACCAAAAAAAATTATAAAAAACAACAATTTTTTAAAACATTTTTCCTTTTATCACTGCAGTATCGTGTGTCCTGTTTGTACCGTGGCACCTTCCTCCTTTCACTCCCCAGGGTCTCCCAAATTTTCTTTTAATTTTTAAAGAAGTTTTAGGTCACAGCAAAGTCACATAAAGAATACTAGAGACTCTCATATTCCCAGCCTCTTCCCCTTTCCTCACCCCATATTAAAACCTTTTGTATGTGGATGGTAGCATTGTTATAACTGTTACACAGAGAGTGAAACATAGTTGCAAAACATTGTCAAGGGTTTACAGTATAGTTTACAATTTAGACAGTACTATTTAAAATTTTGATGATGTTTACCATGTCCTGTGTCCATCACTGTAAGGTAATGCAAAACATTTCCACTGACCACTAAATACCTCCTATTTGATCTTTTCTGTTCCTTCCTCCCCATCCCTCAGGGACACATGACACCCCCCTGTATTGACTCATTGGATGACAAGATTCATAGTTACATGCAACAAGAAGTCTTGAAACCCTGACTGTCCTACCTATTAGGACCCACCCTTGCTCCTAAGAGATACCCACCTCTCTGTTTTCTGGGTGAATTGGTCCTCCCAAAGATTGGGGTCCATCTCCTTCCCAATCAGCGTGGGTCTCCACTCCCCAACACAACACATTATGACAGGATAAACACTCACACACTCCCCAGAAGCCTACTTCAGATGTACCCCATCCTGAATGCCCCCCAACTTACACACTAAACCAGTTGACACTACCTTGTCATATTGCCATAAGAGCATTCCCATTCTTGCACTTTCAACATCATACCCACAAATCCCGTGTTCACCTGGTCCTTCTCCCATCTCTCTTTATCAAAGCTAAAATAGCATTAAAGTCTGAGGAAAGCATGGGAGAAAACCACCTGTTTGGCTGGCAATTTAAGTAGTTTAATCATTCAGTCAATCATTCATTCTCAGTTAAGTAGTCACTATATATGTTTGGAAAGTCTACCATTTCTGGGTAATATTTTAAAAGCTGATTATACAATGATGAACAATTCTGACATGCCCATTACTTTTATAAAGCAATAGACTGCAAAATGCAACAAAGTAAAACAAATGTTGGTGACATTTAATATATATAATAATTAAAAGTTTTTAATGTAGTTACATATATACAAAAGAAAATTTCCCACTTTAACAACTTTCAAGCACTCAGTTCATTGATTTTAATTACATTCAATGTATTCCACCACCATCATCAACCATTACCCCAAGTTTTTCATCAACTCAGAAAACCATACCCAAATAGCAATAGGGAGCTATTCCCCTCATGTGCCAAGTCTGTAGTAACCTGTGATATCTATGTGTCTATGAATTTACCTGTTGTGGGTATTTCATATAGGTAAGATTACACAATATTCATCTGTTTGTGACTGGTTTATTTCAGTCAACATTATGTGCCAAGGTTAAGCCATATAGTGACATGTATCAAAAGTTCATTCCTTTTTATAACTTAGTAATATTCTATTGAAAGTTTATACTACATTTAGCTTAACCATTCAACTTTTGATGGATATTTGAGTTGCTTCCACATTTTAGCTATTGTGAATAATTCTACAGTAAGCACTGATGTACATATATCTGTTTGAATAACAATTTTCAATTCTTTGGATAACATCAGGAAGTGTGTTTTCTGGATCATGGGAGATTTCTGTACTCAACTTTCTATAGAACTACAAAACTGATTTCCACAGTGGCTCTATCATTTTATAATCACAGTAGCAATGTGTAAGAGTTCTAAATTCTCTGCAGCTTTGCCAATCCATGTTGTTTACTTCTTTTTAAATAACAGCCACCCTCTTAACTGTGAAGTGATATCTCATTTTTGCTTTTATTTACATTTCTTTAATGACCAGTGATGCTGGACATATATTCTTATACTTATTGACATTTGCATATCTTTGTCCATGTTTACATTGGGTTGTTTTTCTTTTTTTTATTGAAGTGTAGCAGGTTTTTATATACTCTGGATATTAAACCTTTATCAGATATATGGTTAACAATTATTTTCTTTCATTATGTGGGTTTTTATTTCATATTCTTGATAATGTCTTCTGATGTACAAAAGTTTTTAATTTTGATGAAGTCCATCTTATCTATTTTTCTTTATTACTATTGCTTTTGATGTCATGCTAAGAAATCACTACCAAATGTAAGGTTATGAAGGGTTCTACCTATGATTACTTCTAAGGGTTTTATGGTTTTAGCACCTATGTTTATGTCATTGATCCATTTTGAGGTAACTTTTGTGCATAGCATGAGGTAGAAATTAAATATAATTCTATTGCACATGCACATCCAGTGTTCACCACACAATTTATTGAAAAGACCGTTCTTTCCCCCAGTTAATGTACTTGGTACCCTTATCAAAATTCAGTTGGCCATAGATGTGGGTTTTTTTTCAGTACTTTCAATTTGATTACATTGGTCTATCTTTATGCCATTGCCTGTTTTGATTACAATAGATTTGCAGCCATTTTTGAAGTTGGAACTGTGGCAGGTCTAAATATGTACCCCAATGAAAGACATGTTTCAATCTTTTTTTTTTTTTAATTTTTTAGGAGGTTCCGGTGATTGAACCAAGGACCCCGTTAATGTGAAGCAGGCTCTCAACCAATGAGCTTCACTAACTCTGCTGGTTTTAATCGTAAACTTGATCTATTAATTTACAATAAATGAGACCTTCACAGGAGGTTATTTTTAGTTAAGTTGTGGCCCAACTAAATCAGAGTAGGCCTCAATCCATAGTACTGGAGTCAGTAGAAGAAATTTAGAGGTACTTTGAGAAAGCCATAGGGAGAAGTCAGAAGATAGAGGTCAGAGGAAATAAAAAAAGCAGACACAATGAAAAAGCAATAGCCATATCACAGGAGACAAAAAGGTAGGTGCAGTAACCCCAATTATTGTAGGAAAGCCACTGCAAGGATGCTACAGACTTTGGTCGGGAAATATCATTGCTTGTCAATTCCTGAATTTTTGTCTTCTGCCCTGAGCCAATATATTCTTGTGTGGTAATTGTCATAGCAGCCTGATAGCAAGTGTGAGACCTCTAATTTCATTCTTTTTTCTCAATATTGAATTGGCTATTCAAGCACGCTTTCAATTTCATATGAAATCAAGAATTGGTTTTTCCTTTTCTTTAAAACAGTTACTGTGATTTTGATAGTTCTTGCATTGAATTGTATAAACCTTTAGATGGTAATTACATTTTAACAATATGATATCTTCCTATCTTTGAAATTGGAATGTCTTGCCATTTATGTATGACAACTTTAATTTCTTTTAGCAGAGTATTTTAAGTTTTGGAGTACAAGTCTTTCAACAAACATGGAAATAATTCTGCCTCCTAGGGCTCTCCTGCAGAATAATTAGCTAAATATGTAAAAATATTTAGCATAAATCTGGGTACAAATTATCACTCTCCCCACTCATTTCTCTAAAAAATATAAAAATTTGATCAAAATTTAATGAATTAGAATTGATTAAATTTTAAAAAAAGGTTTTAAACAATTTAGGTTAAAGTAGTATACACTGGAAAGAGAAGGAAGTGCTTCTATAGAAAAATAAACAGGAGAAACTTAGCAATTAGAACTCACAGTGATAGGATAAAACTAATTTATTTGGCAGAAATAAAAGTACATGATTTAAAGGTGAATGTTCAGGGTTAATAAATAACACTGTAGAAGGAATATTAAGTCTGTTTTGTTAGCTGGAGCAGAGTAGTGTGCTAGGAATTGGTAAGGAAAATGTCAGGATACTGGAAGTGTTATCCCACTGAAATATTTATATACCCAAGGATCATAATAAGTAGGGTTTGGAGAAGAGGACTGTGGCAGCTTGAAGAAACATAGCTGAAGGTTACACTACCTCATGAATTATATAAGCAGCTCTTTTTTTATCATTGAGAAACATTAACCATATAATATAGTATATATATACCATATCTCTCTTTATTTCTCCAATATTTAAAACACATCTAAAAGGGAGTAAATAAATTTATAACTTCTTCAAATAATTCTAGAAACCTTGATGGGATTCTGATGACTTTGTATTTATGAAATTTGTGTAAAGGTGGCAAGAAAAACAATTAATATCTGAATTTTTTCAGTGTTTATGAACAAAAATTAACTGATTTTTAAATGAAATACTTAACAAAGAGTAACTTTCTAATAGCAAACACAATTTTATCATCAATTAATCTCTTTCAGTTTTTTTTTCCCATTGAAAGATTAAAGCAACAAAATAAATAGCAGCAGGTAATCTCAATAGGGTGAGTGAATTCATTCTCATGAGAGTCTTAAACCATCTATAGCTCCAGATTCCTCTTCTTTGTCTTGCTGATGACCTGTGATTTGACCATGGTTAGGAATCTGGCCATGATCACCCTCACCAAGGCTGACTGTCCACTTCAAGTCACCATGAACTTTATCCTCTGATACTCGGTTATTATAAACCTTGGCAATTTTATCTTCAAAGACCATAAAATGCTGGTCAACTTCTTGTTTAAGAAGAAAAACATCTCCAATTTAAGGTTGTACAGGACAACTGGGTATATTCTCAGTTTTTATTTTGGCTACCATGGCCTATGACCACTATGTGGCTATTGCAAACCCCTGCTTCACATGGTGGTGGTGTCCTAGCAGATCTGCCCTCTGCTAGCATTCCTCATGTGCCTGTACAGTCTGACCACCACACTGTCTCTTCGTGTGTGTTGTCTATGTCATAATGCTCTTCCAATATAATCAACCATTTTATTGTGATTATAATATTTTGTTAGCATTATCTCTTTCTGATACTTACATTCCAGAAACAATGCTTTATTTTTTCAGGGATTATTTTCTGTGTTTTTTTTTTTTCATGATCATTGTTCATATATCATATATCAAATTCCATGTTGTCTTTGCCATTTTGAAGATACTTTCCTCAGAGGTAAGGTAAAAATCATTTTTTCCCTGTGCATCTCAAATGATTGATTTTGCTGTGTTCTATGGTAGTCATTTCCCCCCATATATTTGCAACCAAGGACCAATTCTTCATTAGATACTGATAAAATAGCCTAGGTGTTTTATACTTTAGGAATACCAATGCTGAGTCCTCTAATTTGTGGCCCAGAGCAAGGAAGTCACAGAAGAAAATCCTAAATAACCCATGTGATTCCTTCAATCTAAAGTATATTTCAAATACAAAATTTACTCTTTATGTCCTTGTATTGAATGAAGAGGTAATAAATTACTCCATTTTCTTTAAATTAATTTTAATGGGAAAAATCTTAAATTATGTTATCCTTACACAAAATACCCAACCAATCATTCCAGATATAAAAATGTATCAATTATAGAATTAAACATATAGAATAAACAATAATTTGAGAGTAAATAAATACCACATAATAAAGTGCATAATTTCTAAAGAAGGAAAAAACAGCAAGATGATCCTCTTTGCTATTCCCTTCTTTTGCTCAATTAAAGGTTTCATTATTATATCTTTTTTATTATACCCTTTTCCTCATCAAATTCACTTTCTTTTTTGGGTACACTTTTAATTTACACTCTAAAGTCAATATATATCACAGAAAAATAAAAGTTAAGGGGAAAATAAAAACTAAACATGAGTGCTCCAAAACACATCAATATAAGACACATAGTACACAATTCTGAGTAAAAAAGAAAAGAATTTGACTTGCATTGCTCTTATTCAGTGCAAGTAAAATGTTTATATTCACTCAAATATTGAATACAATTAATTTATCTCATATGGTATTTTTATGCAAAACAGTGTTTTATAGAATTGCCTTAGTTATAAAATCAAGAATTCAAATATATTTCTTCTGGCATTTTTATTAGTGTGCTTTAGAATGACAATTTAAAATAAGAAAATAAAGCAATTTTCTTAAAATTATCACTATTTTTCAAGTCATGTGAAATATTTATGTGCATGTAAAATGCTTCCAACATGGCCTGGACTGAGGGACACTAGGCAAGGAATAAAAAGTAAAGATGGAGTCTAGAAATAAATTACATTTATGATATTTCCAGTTAGGTGAGAAAAAAACCCAAACTGAGAACAGTGAGTCTTAAGACTGTAAGTGAATTTTTAACTTTGGTGTAGAATAAGAGGAATAGCTGAAATTACCAGAGTCAATATATACAATTGATATTACTGGTCTCAAGATACAAAATCAGCAATATTTTGATTACATTAGCTTATTTTTCATTTTAAACAATTTATTGAATTTTATCATTCATACAAGAATATATATAAACCATAAGTCTAGGATAAAAGTTGCAAACTTGCAAAACAAGTATACATAACATAATACAGGGCTTCCATACATCACCCCACCACAAATACCTTGCATTGTTGTGAAACATTTGCAACAAATTATGAAAGTTCATCATCAAAATATGACTGCTAAATAATCTATAGCTTACACTTGGTGTATTTTCCCCCAACCCATCCTATTACTTTTTGTCATAAACCATATTATTTATATATAGGGTACAATTAATTGCATTTGGTATAATCACTGAGTTGAACATTCATCACTTCAATAAAGTTTAGACTATTTACATTACCCTCCAAGAAAAGAAAAACAACAAAAAACAAACCACTATCATATCCATTTTAATGCTACTAATTACAAATCCTATGATGTGCCTTCACCATTTCTATTCATTTCCAAACTTTTCCAAACAACTTTTTACCACTTCTGCACAGATTAAACTTTAGCTTTCCATTTTCTATCCACATTCTTTTCTCTGGTGACTTAAATTCTACCTATTAACCCTATGAGTTTCCTAATTATATTTAGTTCTTAATAGTGAAATCATACAATATTTTTTCCATTTGTGCTTGGATTGCTTCACTCAACATAATGTCCTCCAGGTTCATCCACGTTGTGATATCCTTCATGACTTCATTTATTCTTAAAACAGAATAATATTCCATTATGTGTATATACCACAGATTGTTTATTCATTCGTTGGTTGATGGACACCTGGGCCTTTTACATTTTTGGCAATTGTGAATATTGTCACTGTGAACTTTCGTGTGCAGAAGTCCATTCTTGTCACAGCACTCAGTTCTTCTGGATATATAATTAGTAGATGTATTACTGGGTCACATGGTAGATTTTTATCTAACTTCCGTATTAAATACCAAATCAGCTTCCACAATGGCTATACCATTCCACATTCCCACCAACAGTGAATAAGCATTCCTGTCTCACCACATCCTCTCCAACAAGTGTAGTTTTCTATTTTGTTAATAGTCACCATTTTAACAGCTGTGAAATAACAGCTTATTGTAGCTTTGGTTTGCATTTCCCTAATAGCCAGTGATGTTGAATATATTTTCATGTGTTCTTTCACCATTTGTATTTCTTCTTTAGAAACATGTCTGTTCAGGTGTTTTGCCCATTTTTTAATTACATCATTGGTCTTTTTATTATTGGGTGGAAGAATCTCTTTTGATATCATGGACCTTAGACCTTTTTCAGATGTGTAATTAACAAATATTTTCTCCCATTGAGTAGGCTTCCTTTTTACCCTCTTCACAAAATTCTTTAAGGTGCAGAAGTGTTTAATTTTAAGGAGATCCCATTTATCTATTTTATCTTTTCTTCCTTGTGCTTTGGATATAAGGTTTAAGAAACCCCACCAACTATGCGCTCTTATAGATGTTTACCTCTGTTGTCTTCTAGGACTTTTATGGTCCTGGATTTTATATTAGATCTTTGAAGATTTTTGAGTTGATTCTTGTATAGAAAGTGAGATAGGGATCCTCTTTCATTCATTTAGTTATGGATATCCAGTTCTCACAGCACCATTTGTTGAAGAGTATGCTCTGTCTCAGAAAATTGGACATGGTAGGCTTATCAAAAATCAGTGGATCATAGAAGTGAGTATCTATTTCTGAACTCTTAATTCGATTATATTAATCAATGTGTCTATTTTTCTGCCAATACCATGCTGTTTTGACCACTATAGCTTTATAATACACTTCAAGGTCAGAAAGCCTGAGTCTTCTGAATTCATTCTTTTTTTTTTAGGATATTTTTGTCCATTCGGGTCTACTTTCTCTTCTAAAAAATTTGGTAATTTACTTTTCTATTTGTGTAAATAGGCTGTTGCTAATATGATTGCTGTTGCATTGAATCTATATATCAATTTGGGTAGCGCTGGCATCTTCACAGTATTTAGTCTTCCAATCCAGGAGCATGGAATGTTCTCCCATTTGTTTAAGTCTTCTCAATTACTTTTATCAGTGTTTTGTACTTTTCTGAATACAGATCCTTTACATTCCTGGTTAAATTAATTCTTACATATGTCAGTCTTTTTGTTGCTATTGTAAATGAATTTTTCCCCTTTATTTCTTTCTCAGCTTGATCATTACTAGTGTATAGAAGCATTATTTATTTTTGCATGTTGATTTTGTATCCGGCCACATTGCTGAAATCATTTATTAGCTCTAATAGCTTTGTTGCAGATATTTCAGGATTTTCTAAATATAGGATCATGTCATCCATGATAGTGAGAATTTTACTTCCTCTTTTCCAATTTGAATAACTTTTTTTTCCTTGCCTATTTTCCCTAACTAGAACTTCTAGCACAATGTTGAATAACAGTGGTGACAGTGGGCATCATTTTCTTTCCTGATTTTAGAGGGAAAGCTTTCAACCTCTCCATATTGAGTACAATGTTGGTTGTGGGATTTTCATATATGCCCTTTAATATGTTGAGGAACTTTCCTTCTATACTTATATTTTGAAGTGTTTTGGTTAAGAAAATATGCTGGATTTTGTCAAATGCCTTTACTGCATTGATTGAAATGAGCATGTAGCTATTTCCGTTTGATTTGTTAATGTGGTTTATTAGATTAATTGATTTTTTATGTTAAGCCAACCTTGAATACCAGAAAAAAAAAACACTTGATTGTTATGTAAAATCATTCTTATACATTGTTGGATTGGCTTTGCAAGTATTATGTTTAGAAATTTTGCATATATATTCATTACATAGATTGTACTGTAATTTTCTTTTTTTGTGTCTTGGTTATTTGACTTTGATATTTGGGTGATGTTGGATTCACAAAATGTGTTGAGTAATTTTCCTTCTTTTCATTGTTTTGGAAGACTTTAAACAGGATTAGTCTTAATTCTTCTCAAAATGTTTTGTAGAATTCACCTGTGAAGCCATCTTTTCCAGAAACATTGTTTTTTTCTGGAATGTTGATATTTTTGGTGACTGATTCTATCTCTTTACTTCTGATTCATTTGTTGAGTTCCTGCATTTATTGTAGAGTCAAAGTAGGTTGTTCTTGGATTTCTGGGATTTGTCTATTTCATCTAAGTTGTTTAATTTGTTGTCATACAGTTTCTCATAATATCCTCATAATCTTTTTTATTTCTGTTGAGTCAGTCATAATGTGAACCCTTTCATTACTGGTTTTATTTATTTGCACATTCTCTCTTTTTTCTTTGTTAGTATTGATAAGAGTTTGTCAATTTTACTGATTTTCTCAAAGAACAAAGATTTGGTTTTTTGGTTTTCTCTATTGGATTCTGGATGTCAATTTCATTTATTTCTGCTCTAATCTTTGTTATTTCTTTCTTTCTGATTACTTTGGGGTTGTTTTGATGTCTTTTTACTAGTTTGTCCAGCTGTTCAGTTATATCTTTGATTTTAGCTCTTCTTTTTTTATTATAGGCATTTAGGACTATAAATTTCCCTCAAGGCGCTGCCTGTGCTGTATCCCACAAATTTTGATACCATGTGTTCTCATTTTCTTTCATCTCAAGATATCTAGTAATTTCTCTTGTAATTTATTTTTTGACCCACTCATTGTATAGGAGTGTGTTGTATAGTCTCCATATATGTGCAAATTTCCCCCTTTCCTCCCTATTATTGATTTCCAGCTTCATTCCATTATTGTCTGAGAAGGTGCTTTGTATAATTTCCTTCTTAAATTTATTGAGAGCTGTGCTGTGTCCCAACATGTGGTCTATCCTGGAGAAAGATCCATGAGCACTTAAAAGAGAATGTATAATGAGTTGATTGGGCATACAATGTTCTGTATATGTCTGTTAGGCCCAACATATTTATCATATTTTTTACATTCTCTGTTTCCTTATTAACCTTCTATGTAGCTGTTTTATCTATTTATGTGGCTACAATTGCAGGCTCCAACTATTATTGCAGAGACATATATTTATCCTTTCAGTTTTGCCAGAGTTTGCTGCATGTATTTTGTGGCACCCTGGTTAGGTGCATAGATGTTTATGGTTGTTACTTCTTCCTGGCAGATTGCCACATTTATTAATATATAATGGCTATCTGCATCTCTTATCAATTTTTTTGCAATTAAAATCTGTTTTGACACCATTATAGCTACTACTCTTTTGGTTACTATTTACATGAAATATTTTTTATATGTGTGCTCATTTGTTGTCTTCTTATTTTCTTTTATTTCATTAGCCATGTTGATCTGTAACTCCATGATTCAATTTAAGAAAGTTGTATGAACTTCAAAGATTAGCTGTTTCAAGTGCTGTGTCTTGTGTGGAGCTTTGATTTGTTCCTTTGCCTCAATCATAAGTTCCTTTTTTTTTCCTGGCTTGTAATTTTTGGCTGATGTCTAAGCTTCTGATTCTAATGTTGAATTTACTTTGTTGTTCAGTTTCTCTCTCTTGCTTAGACATATACTCTTAAGTAGCAGTGAGCTAGCCCTTGTCTTTTACTCTTGGTTCAAATTGTTTTAGATATTTAGGATTTCCTTTGTTTATCTTCTCAAACCAGGGCTAAGGAGCCAGTAATGGGATGCAGGCCAGTTTACAAGAACCTTAAAGTGAGTATGAGTAAAGGCACTTGCCTGCCTCTTTTATTTATTTATTATTATTTTACCTTTTTTGTGCACTTTTCTGGTCTGGCCAACATTGGCACTCTTGGATAGACCTCTCAGCTCAGACCCCAGGTGCTAGGGGTAAATGCATTCAGTGTAACTGCTCTCCTGGGTGGCAGTACAGAAGCAGTAACTTCAGGGCTGGCCAAGCCTCACAGACAAACTTTCTCAGAGTCTGTTACCCACCCTTGACCTGCCACATTCTCCCTTTCTCTGTCTTTTCAGCAACCAGCCTGTGGAAGTAAGAAGGCTGTTTGAAAAGGAAAATTGTCTTTACCTCTCTACTGGCTCTCACTGCAATTAATGTTGGGGTCCCACCCAGCCTGGAAGTGTGAGATTCCTCCAATGCAGCAGACCCAGTGCCCTTGCCAAAATTTGAATTTGTTGTAGGCTGTATCCTTCCTTTACCCCTTACTTGAGGAAGAGGACCCCTGCAAGGCCCTCAGTCTGCAGCCACTGCAGTCCCTAGCTGCTGCAGTTCATGGACTGCTATTTTCTCCATACGTAGATTGATAGGCACCTGCTGCTGCTTCTGTGGCTCTATTCATGGGATTTTCCAGACAGCCTAGACTACTTTCATTTGATTCCCTCTCTTCTGGGTTGTGTTTTGCCTTCCCCTCGTGTCCTAAGCCCCAGAGCAGCTTTCCAGACAATCTCCACCTGTCTTCTTACTATTTTTTCTGGGAAAGAAGTGATCCCTCCGTCTCTCTAATCCTCCATCTCTGCATTTGATTTTAAAGTTATTATGCTATTGAATTTTATATTTACTAGATTTTAATTTCTTACAAATCTATTTGACTTCACCTGCCAATACACTAGCAAGCAGAGAAGTATATTTCCCAGTAATAAAATAATTCTCTTA
>JAQZBX010048168.1:0-20265 GCA_029593785.1 Cabassous unicinctus | reverse complement strand
ATATATGTTCATTTGTTTACATAAATGTTATTTGTTATATATATATATATATTTTTTTTAAGGTGCTTAGATTACCTAAATATTACTCAGAAATTACAGGGATTCCCATGTTCCCCATCTCCCATACCTCCAACAACATCCCACACCACCATCCCTCATCCATGTGGCACAACACCCACAATGGATATACACATCCTGGGGCGTTGCCACCAAGCATAGACCACTGTTCACATCACAGACCGCACTCTCTCCCACACAGTTCTGCATGGTATATGCTGATGGAAAATGCCCTATATCCATCGCTGCCACGCCACTCAGGACAAACCCCAAGTCCCAAAAAAGCCCCTGTATTTCAACTGCCCCTCCTCTCCCTGCCCCAAAAACATCCAGTGGCCACCGGCTCCACCTCACTGTTACAATTTCTTCCATTGCTTGAATCACAATATGTCTACAACAGAATACCACCAAGTCCACTCTAGTCCACAGGTCCTCCCCCAATCCTGAGGGGACTGGAATGGTGATGTCCACTCCACCTCCAAGTGAGAGAGGGCTTATATCCCATGGATACAGTGGATGGGATTATCTTGCCTGCAGCTGCAGGCCCTCTCCATTCCCTGGGATGGCTGTTGCCCATCGTCATCTCCTCGCCAGGTTACTTGGATGAGTCCATTGAGCTGTAGGGTAGGAGTTGCAGCCCCACCAAGATTCCAGGCACAGCTGGCACATAGGTAGGCCAGAGGCTCCAGTCTCTGGAAGTACACCTAACAACTCCAGCATCACATATAGGTTTGAATAGAAGGGACTGATGGACCATGTGCTGGGAGGACTTAATTTGAGTCCAACTCTGTCACTCTCAGGAGCACAGATTCCAATGAAGAGCCTACTAATTAGGCATCAATCTCTGGGGCTTTCCCCACTTATATAGGACCTGGGTGTCTCCAGAGCCCTCAGGGGTCCCTCTGTGTGGGGTGATATCCACTTTGGTGTTCTATGAGATCCTACTGAGGTGTGCATAAGCATTACCTCTGGGATGACCTCCCGACTCTCTTTGAAGTCTCTTAGCTACATGAAATCATTTCTCTTTACCTTTTCTCCCTTTTATTCAAGGTCTATTTTCAATTGTGTTGCCAGTTGACACTTGGTATTAATCCCTCGTTGCCAGGGAGGCTCATCCCCAGGAGTCATGTCCCACATTGGGGGGAAGGTAATGCATTCAAATGCTGAGTTTGGCTTAGAGAGAGGCTACATTTGAGCAACAAGGAGGCTCTCAAGTGGCAACCCTTAGGCACCCCATAACAGTAGGCTAAGTTTCAATTAGAAGAGCATATACTCATAAGGCTAGTCCTCAATAACAAGAACCCACCAGTGAGACATCCTTTTTTGCCAGACACTGCCTCTGCACTCAGGGAACTGTTGCTTCTCCCTTGGGAATGTAGCAAAGCTCTCCAGGCTGGGAATTCAGATTCCCTCATTTATTGAGTAATTGTCTACCCACTGTGACCATGCCCCATCCCTTGATCATTTGAACAATTTTATATATCTTTCATGTATATTCAGATGGACTTACTCCCATGAATCCCCCATCCCAGACACCCCCCACCAATGATCCTCTGCAGCCCCCTTGTAACCTTTCTGTGATCTAAACCTTCCTTGAACATGAAGCCCATATAATAACCAAATACAATTAATAGGAAAAAGAAATAATAATGATAAGTTTAAATGCAAGAGATAAGTACAAGGAAACTCAGAAGAAAAAAAAAGAAACTAAACTAAAAAGAAAATACAATTAGCAGATTGGGACATTTGAAAAAATGGGGAAAAAACAACAAAAAAAATCCCTTTTAAAAAGAAATTATTCTTTTTTCCTTTTATCACTGTATTATCGGATGTCCAGTGTACTATGACACCTTCCCCCTCTAATTCCCCAGTGTCTCCCAAATTTCGATTTAATTTTCAAAGAAGTTTTAGGTCACAGCAAAATCACACACAGAATACTAGAGACTCCCACATATCCAACCTCCCTCCCCCTTCCCCACCCCATATTAAAACCTTTTTTTTTAATGGATGTCAGCATTGTTATAACTGTTATAAAGATAGTAAAATATAGCAACTAAAAATTGTCAATGGTTTACAGTATAGTTTACAATTTAGACTGTACAGTTTAATAAATTTTGATGATATTTACCATGTCCTGTGTCCATTACTGTAAGGTAATGAAGAATATTTCCCATGACCACTAAATACCCCATTTAATCTTTTCTGTTCCTTCCTCCTCACCCCCTGGGGCATATGACTCTTCCCTGTCTTGGCTCATGGGATGACAGGATTCATAGTTACACGCCCTGGGTATTCTAACCTGCCCTTCCTAATCTACCAACCTGTTAATCCTGCACCACCGAACCCCCTAAAATCTCTACCCACCTGTCCTATCCTTCAATATGTAACTATACTCTTTCAATTTACCATAGATAATGTCCATATGGGTGATGGCTCGCAACCTACCCTTCTCTCTCTCTCCCTTGTTAGCCTATCTTTCAGTCAGTGGTTCTCAGAAACTGTTAATTTTCCTCAATTCAAATCAATGAGGTCATAAGCTGTTCATCCTTCAATGCCTGGCTTGCTTCATTCAACATAAGGTCTTCAAGATTCATCCATGTTTTCATGGATTTTTAAATAATTGTTTATTCTGTTACCATATAGCTAATCTAACAGTTCCCCTTTTAATCATATTCAGGTATACATTTTATTGCTGCTAGTTGCATTCAAAATGTTCTTCTACCATCAAAACCATCCATTACCAAAATGTTTCCATCATTCCAAATAGGAACACTGTACATTTTAAGCCTTAGTGTCCCATTCCCTACCTTCATCCTATTTCATTGTAACCTATATTCTAGATTCTGACTCTATGAGTTTGCTTATTCTAATTGTTTCAAGACAGTGAGATCATAAAGTATTTGTCCTTTTGTGTCTGGCTTATTTCATTCAACATGATGTTTTCAAGGTTCATCCATGTTATCGCATTTATCAGAATTTCTTTCTTTTTTTTTCAGCTGAATACTATTCCACTGCATGTATATAACACATTAATCCATTCATCGGTCAATGGACACTTGGGTTGCTTCCATCTTTTGGCAATTGTGAATAATGCCGCTATTATCTCTCAGGCTCCCCAACCCAAGTCATCTTTGCTTCACTTACCATAGTCGCCCTGTTCAATAAACTCTGATGTTGTGGAAGTGGTTTCCAGTCACCTCTTTAATGAAATAAATGATCTGACATATTTAGAAGGTCTAGATTTACGACTCTAAGACTTTTTGAAGCTGAGTGGATCCCAAAAAATCAAGTCCTTAAGGCTTATCTGTTTCTGTGGCTGTGAGAGCCTTTTGATGTATCACTTCAGTTGAGGGCTGTTGAGTGGATTGTGGAACCCAGGATGGGTCTTGGTCTTCTTGCTGGAAGACTTTATAACTGGAGGACTAAAGCAGCAGATATGCAAGGGAAAGAGCAGCAGGGACAGAGAAACCTCCACAGGCTGAGTGAGAGGCTGGAATCACCACAGCACAGAAGCACGGAAAGAGGCCCCCGAGAGGCTGAGGGAGAGGCCTGGGGGAGAGGGGAGAGATGAGCCGGATGCCTAATCAGCCACAGCTGAGATGGGAGAGAAAGCATCTTCAGAGGACGCCAGGTAGTCCACAGCCAATCCTCAGTGAGGCAGCATCTCTGATAGTGCCTTGACTTGGACATTTTCACAGCCTCAGAGCTATAAACTTTTAGCCTAAAGAATTCCCAGTATAAAAGCCAACCTATTTATTGTATATTCATTGGCAGCATTTAGAACACGGACATACTTAAACTTAGTCTCTTTTGACATTTAACATATTTTGGTCTTTTAATATTATTTAGTAAATGGTTATGTTGATGATATTGGCTTTCTTAAGCAACATTTATGAAAGTCAAACATATTATTGGCTTGACATTAATTTTATTATATATATATATAATTCCATTCTTCCTCATCATCTCACCTAGGAAAAAGAGGAATATTAATACAAAGAAATAACATGAAACCAGTTTAAAATGGTGCTTGGCATATTTTTTTCTTGTTTCTTTTCTAAATTAATTTGTAACTGTATTAGACATAAGATAAATCTTTCCGAATTCTCTGATTTTCATTTTCTTCCTTAAAACAGTCTTTCCAACCAATAATCCACACTCTCTCATACACACAGTTACCCCAAAAACACAATTAGTTTTCTGGAAGCTCTTTCAGTTGCAAGGGTGGTAAATATTTCCTTTACTTATACATATAACAATCTTTAGCAAAATATTCTCCAGCATCTAATAAACTTTTAAATTTGTGACCATGCAATGCATAACTAAAAGTGCAACCATAGTCATACTATTTTTTTGCTGTTTTTCACATTTTTATTGGGGGACACAGGGGAGGGGATCTGCCCCTGTCAACAGAGGTGCTCACAGGATCTTCAGGATCTTATATTCACATATAAGAGAAATGAAACACCGCTATAACTTTAGCTGTCTCCTACTATTCTTCAATACTTACATGCAAATTTTTTCAAAGCATCACTTATTTCCCTTTCTTTTGATTATAGGTTCATTAATTCATCTCCATTTCTTTTCTTATGCCATTTACCTAATAGGAAATGCAACTTATATTCTTTCAGATGTTTTCTTTTGTGAACACTCAGAACAATCTCTCTCCTCTCTTTGTCCAGAGAGTGCATTGTGTATACATCTGTTTAACACTAAGTTGGTTCTGTGTTTTGATGGTGGTTTATCTGTCTGTGCCCTTCACTTGATTATAAAGTCCTTAGTGGTATATAGAATACTGAATATATATCATATGTTAAGATATTTTTGAATGAATAAATCAATGTCCAATACAAACCCCACTTTCTCATAGATGACGTCTATGATACCTTTGTTTTCATGTTGCTATTTTAAATTTAAAAGATATAGATATGGATATGGATATAGATATATAGATATAGATATAGATATAGATATCTGTTATTATATGATTATTACATAGGTGCTAGTGATATGGTTGACAGAAAGATATTACCACCAATACCCATAAGAAAAAAATATAAGTTTCTTCAATATAGGCAAATGATACAACTTATCTATACCCACTGAGCAAGGGTCGAGGATATAACATCATTTTAAATTCTAGGTGCAATAACTCCTAGAGTTTGAATCTCCATGGAAGGTACTGCCTGGTCTGGGGAAAGATGCTCCCTTCTGCTCTAAGGAAGATGTCAGAACTCTAGGACCTTTTCCAACTCTCCTGGGAATCAGTTATATGCCTGGAAGTTCTTCTGAAAAAAGGAATAGATAACAACACCCCTGCCTGACCACATACACACACACACACATACATACACCCTTCAACCTTGAGTATTTATTGCAGGACTGGGTAAATTCAAGATCAGTTTCTAAGAGATAACTTTTCCACAGGGTACCAAGCTTCAAATCTTTCTGAGATTTATTCTTCATATTTTCTTATAGTGCTATTAATTAGTATTATGAATTTATTTCATGATTATGTAATAAAATACATAAGTGCCCCATCTCTTTTCATTTTATGGAAATTCTACTTTTCATAGCAAATTGTTAAAAGTCAGGCATATTGTTGCAGATATATTGAAGACTTATAGAGAGAGCATATACATTTATATACCAATAAATAAATGGGATATAAGGTGCAGAGATATGAGACAGTAATCATCTTCTGCCCTGCATTTCTGATCATCTCCACCATTTTCCTGCTTCCCGTTGTGTGGTAGATTGAGCATATACCCCAGTAAACCATGTTCTTAATCCATAAACCATGCTGTTAGTCTGAATCCATAACTCTGGCATGTACCATTGGAAATAGGACCTCTGGATCTTAACCCTATTTCTGGAGGTCTTAGAAGGACATGGAGAGAAACCCATGAGAAGTTAGAAGCCAAAAGTAAACGTATAGGAAGAGAAAGGATAGGACATCTCTGTGTAAGAGAAAAGCTAAGGAACCCTAAGGATTGCCAGCAGCCAGCCCAAGAATGCCTGTTGTCAGGGAGGAAGCATGACCTTGCTGATGTTTTGATTTGGGGCTTCTCTTATACACAAGAATATGTTAGATACATATTCATTGAGTAAGCATATATCCTGAAAAAAATCTATAGTCTTGTGCATGCATGAGAATTTCTAATTAAATACATGATATCAATGCTATAAATGTTGTACTTTTCCTTCATTCAAAACTATGTTTCTAATATGCAGGCCTACCCCAGAGATATTGTGGCTCAGTTCCAGACCACAGCAATAAAGTGAGTCAAACATTTTTTTTTTTTTTTTTGGTTTCACAGTACATATAAAAGATACGTTTACACTATATTGTAGTCTATTAAGTGTGCAATAATATTATATCTTAAACAAAAACAATGTACATACCTTAATTAAAATGTGACAATGATACAAAGTGAGCACTTGTTGTTGAAATAAAATAGCACCAATAACCTTGCTTGATGCAGGGTTGCCCCAAACACTGTACCTGCAAAGTACAGTAAAACAAAGGACAATAAAATGAGGAACACAGACACATATATATATATTTTATAAGTTCTTTACTGCTATATAATGATTTACCCAACAGCCTTGCAGCAGCTTCAAAGTTTTATTATCTCACACTTCCTGTGGGTTTGGATTTGAATGTGGCTTTGCTGGGTGGGTGGCCTTTCACTCAAGGTTTCTCACAAAGCAACCATCAAGGTGCTGTTCAAGGCTTTAGTCATTGAAAGGCTAGACTGGGAGGAGTTCCATTTCCAAAATCACTCCCATGGTTGTGGACGGGCCTCAAAAATCTAATTCCAAACTTGCACATATGTCTGTTGACAGTTTTCAAATTCACTGGCTACCTAACAGAGACATCAATTCCTGGTCACTTTGGCCTCTCCATGGGGCTTCTCACCATGCAGCAGTTGTTTCCCCCAGAGTGAGCAAGTGAGTTTGAAAAAGAAGCAGGAGAGGTGGCTAAGATGGAAGCCACAGTCTTTTTGGAACTTAATTTTGGACGTGATATGTCATCACTTGTGCTCTATCCTGTTATTAGAGTTGCTTCACTGGGTTTGGCCCCCACTCAAGTGGAGGGAATTACACAGGGACCTAAATGCCAGGAGACAGGGATCTTTGGGAACCATCTTAGGGGCTGCCTGTCACACATCTATCCTCTTGCTTTTAATTCTTGTGTAGCATCTCAGAATGCCCACCTGCCATGTTTCACCAAGCCATCTTAATAAAAATGTTCTAAGTTTGTCTCCATCTCCTCATTTACACACCAGGAAGGCTTTGATGGACTTCCATGTAGATGTCTCTTTACAGACTGGTGTTCCTAGGCATAATTGGAAGCGATATGCTATAGGCAAATATTTACCTAGAAGAAAAATACTATGTAAAGTCAACACTGAATGAGGCATTTCTGATTTCCAAATGGCCTGAGCTACCTGGGATAGCAGACTGTTTGTTTTACAAGAGATAGCAAATATCTTTAAATATATAAATACAATGAGGGCTACAGTAAAGCAAGGATTTGGAAGCTATATAATTCATCACATTAAAATGATATTTCAAAAAAATGATATTTCATACTTCTCTTTAGAAATCAAGGAAGAAAACCCTGACAAAGACAAAGAGTTGTGGAATTTTGGGGAAAAACAAATATTATATATTTTCTTAAAAAGTTTACATTTTCTATTTCTCTTTGTTTAAAAAAAATTGTTTTTATCTTGGAGAATAGATATATATGCGAGTAAATGTATAACATTTTTGAAACAGTCCTGGCAAAATCCATTTTGGGTTAGTGATAATTTGGGGATAAATAGAGAAATAAACAGCCTTGGCCATAAATATATAACTTTTATTATTATATAATTTTGCATTTATTGTACTTAGGAATCTGTATTTAATGAAACATGCATGAATTCAGGTGATTTGAACTTCCAGAACATTTCATTTAAAGATATTGCCATCTGTGCACATTATTCTCACTATTATTGTTAAAATAATCAGCAAAGGTCCTATCTCCTTCTTTACACTTTCTGGGTCACCTGACTAGGACCTCACTGGTAACAGACATTTTGATATCTTGTGTCTCCAGGACTTTATATAGTAATCTAAGAGGTTGTTGATATGTACACCTGGCATAGAAAGAACCCAGAATGGAAGAAAAGTCAGACATTCCATGATGGGCTAAGCCTGCTCATAGTCAATACTGTAGCTTGAAATAAAAAGAATGGGTAAGATGAAATTAACACTTCTGTATTTAATGATTTCTAGAGTAAAACTGAAAAGGCTTTCATTGTAAAAGGTAAATATTAGAGATAAAGAATATATTTCTTATTTAAAAGGATTCTTTGAATTTCTAGGTTTTTTTTGTTCAGTGAAATAAATGTATCTGCTCTTCTTGCAATGTTAAAAAGCAGAATTCTCTCATTATTTTGCATTATGTACAGAGGTAGAGGCTGGGAGCTAGACAAAAATGGCTACAGAATAATCATTCCATGCTGTGCTGTCATTAATTGCCAAATGGCAAAATCATAACTTGTTACATACTGGTAATGCCATTGCAAATAAAATATATTTTTCCATTGCAGACACAGTTGAAATTTGTGCTTTTTTCAACAGAAAATATTTAAATTAATGAAAACAGATGTGTAAAATTTGATTTAAAAGGACATTTAGATTTTACAGGCCAAGTTATATGTCTCATGAACATATAATTGTTTTGATTTTTTGTTTCGAGTTGGAAACAGTTAAGGGCAATAGAAACAAAACTAATTTAGGATTGACTCTTACCTCCTTTGAAGTCATTCTTAAGAGATAAAGAAATACATTTCCTGCATGCCCAAGTACTTCAGACTTAGCCATCTTACATATAACTATTCATTTATCCATTTTTTCATGTATTGAATTATTAATTCATTAGTTTGATCATCACTCCCTTCACTTCCTCTTTATGATAATTCCTGCATTTTAGAGAAAACATTTAAAGCTATATTTTGCATACAGCCTGTTGTTTTAATTAACAGTTTTAATTATCTCTCTCTGTATATGTGTGTTTATTTGTACTAAACCAAAATTTGGCTTGTATTGAAAACTCTCCTATATTCAAACATTTATTGAATATCGTATAAAATCTTTAAACTGTTATTTAATGCTTTTCATATCCTTACATCAAACTACCTTTTCCCTCCTATATGTCCCCTGCTTTTGAGTATACATTCTGAAGTCCACTCTTTCATACAAGCAGTCCTCATTCCTTATGCCAGGATTTAAATCACTACCTGTGAAATGCATTTCAGGATCCTCTCCTGTCTTATCACATATTGCCCAGCAAGATCCAGCTCAGAAGCTTATTTTGGAAGATTTTCACCAATCACTCCAGCACATATTGTTCTAGCATAATTCTGAATTCATACAGAACTCAAACATTCCTCCTGGCACTTAAATTTTACTAAATATTTATGACTGTCTCTACTATCTTTACAGTGAATGATAAATTTAGAGCAGAAGTCATGCAATATAAACCTTTTCACCATGTACCACCCCAGGGAAAATATCTCACCTACAATTAGAAAAGGTTAAAGCAAAGCAGAATTTTGAAATGCTTAGATTTTAGTTCCATCACTTAGCAGCTGTGGTTTCAGGCACAATTTTAAGGTTCTATAATTTTCATCTCTAAAATGCGGCTAATAGGTGATAGGGTTAGTGTGAAAGATAAAAGATTCAAGGTAAAGGAAATGTTTAGCTTAGCACCTAGCAAATCTTCAGCACTCAATATTTAGCTAACATTATCAATTGATTCAAAATTGTAATAGTTATTTTTTGCCATATAATAAATTGACTCAAAATTTAGCACCATAAAACAACAGATATTTATTATTTCTTGCAGTTTCTGAAGATCGGTAATACATAAGGGGCTTAGTTGAGTTGTTCTTGCTAGAGTATTTGCTTGATGCAAAGAGAGAGAGGAAAGAGACATACTAGTTATTGAAAGAGACCCTGAAGTCTCAAACTTTCTCTCAATATTTGTAGACCTTTTGGTGACAGTGATACGTGTGTTTTATTGTATATGAAATATAAAAGATGTTAACTTTGAAATCTTTAGTAGCTTCAGATTATTCCATAGTAAAATGTCCCACTTCATATCAAATGTAATTTACCATTAATACTTCAACACAGGAGTGACATCAGAAGAAGGCAAAGAAGCCCCAAACACACACACACACACACACACACACGCACAGAGCAACATCAGTAAAAAAGTAGAAACTGTCAGAACCAACTTTCCCAGAACTCTGAAAAACAAAGGTAAACAGCAACCAAGCCAATGCTTAAACTAGGCTAAAGCAACCTAAAAATGATAGAAATGCTGGGTGTTTTTCTTTTCTCTAACACCACTGCCTTTCCCTGACTCAGACACATCTGTGCGACAGTGATCCCCTTTCCAAGGGCATCCCTGGTATCTTCTGATGGAGGGAGTACAGCATATCTGATTTGCAAATTTAGTGTGTTTTGCATGCCTGATTCAACTAGAATGAAGGATCTCTGGAAGACTGACTCAAAGCACTCATCTCATCTGCTCCACTTCACCAGGAATTCTCTCAGAGCAGAAAAGTGGTACAGGTACGTGATATAGAACCAGGCACACCACAACTGCCAAGGGTGATAGATTGCGGTTCAAGACATTTCAAACAGTGCCCATTGTGTGAGATAGCTTTTTTTTTTTTTTTTTAAAGGAAAATAGGACTCCCAGTAACATTCACGCATACTGGAGGACTGAAAGCTACCCTGGACACCCATGTTATATCTAAAACCTATGTGTGGCAGAATACAATAATGTACAAGATAATTGTTCAAAGGAGCAGCAGCAATGCCCAGGAATTCTCTTATTTAAAAAACAATAACAACTTACACTCCACAGGTATCCTGTTCAAGGAAGCCAAGTTCTCTCAGTCTATTCACAGGGAGTTATTAAAACAACTCATCTCAGTTGTCATGCAACAAATTGCAAATTTTGCAGCATTTTATTTTAGCTTAATAATTCCTCAAATTTTATATGCTTTCTGAACAATTAATATTTTAGGTGAGGGGTATTAATCCAGGAACAAAGGTTTATATTCACCAAAATACAAAAAGATAGAGACATATATTGATAATCTTGATTTTTATCTGTTTCTGAGAAAACAAGCATTGCTGGCTCCTGCAAGGAGCCTCTTTGTGTCATATTTGCACAACCAAAGACATTCCTATGTTCTTATTTTAACCTCTCATGAGTTTAGAAAAACAGGACTTATTGTCATCACCTTACACATAATAAGAAATGAACAGTCCCATGAATTTAGAACAGGATTTATTATCATCACCTTCCATACAATAAGAAATGAACATAAAGTTTTTATAAATAATACATTTCTCTATGCTTAAGAAGTAAATCAAACTTATACAAAATACCACTAATGTAGAATTATGTAATGCAGATAAAATACAAATCCTCCCAAAATCTATATCTCCATTTGATGATATAAGTCCAAGAAATACACTGACATATATTATTTGTGTTTTTCTTTTCTTTATTTTCAAGACAATTTGGGTTAAAGTATGCATATTATTACTCTCTTTCTTTTAGAAGTATGCCCTGGATAACTTTTCATATTAGGAAATACAGAGCTAAAATTATTTTTAATCATGAATTACATATTCCTCTTTAGATAAACATTTCCTAATTGATGGGTATTTAAGTGATTTTCAATTTTTGGCTGTGATGCTCTACACAGTTTAATGGATATTTTTATACATCTCTTCAAACATATGAACATATTCCTGTGGATCAATTTTTAGGAAAGATCTTACTGAATCTAAGATTACAAATATGTATTCTTTCAGTTTCTTTGTTATGCATCATATATGTATGTATACTTGATTGCCATCTCAGAAGTGTTTCTAATACTAATTAAATTTCCACCCATGTTAAGTGGGAGTATCTGTTTCTCCTACAGTCTCACTTATACTGTCTTTTTTAAATATTTTATTTCTTTAACTTTGGTAAACTGTGCAGTGCAAATAATTCATTGTTTTTTGCTTTAACTAACTTTTCCTTGAATATCAGTTTTGATGGATCATTGAATAACCTCCCACTTCTTTTTTATTTCTTTGGTTTCTGATGTTGTTCAATTTAATTTTTATTTTTTACAACAAACACTCCCCTATGAGATATGTTGGTAAGTTCTTCCATGTTTCAGTAACATATTGTACCTACTGCCCATAGTTCTGAATATGTCATAGTCTTGTTTCATTAGAAAAACTTCGGTACACATCACGATCCTCTACATACTAGCTATGTGATTTTGAAAGTAATTTTTACATCTCAATGCTTGCTTTTCTTTATTTGTAAAATGAAAATATTCATGTCTCAAAATACATAGAATTATTCTGAGCCTTATATTAGTTTATGCATGTAAACTATTTCTCACAACACCGGGCGCATAGTAAGCTATCAATAAGTTATAGCCATAAGTATTTATTGCTATATATGTATCCACTACTTGTAATCAACAAGGAAATGGTATACTATTACTTAGTGTTTCAATAATATTTAAGGTAGCATTTTCTTTTCCTAAACTATAAACTCCTGAAGTACATGGAAAATTTCTTTTGCTTTTTCATACTTCTGAAGTAACAAAATGCCTGCTACATGGTAAAAAAATAAAATATATTTACTGAATGAATGCATGATACAAATAAATAAATAACTTTTATAGGTTGCTGTTGGTGATGTTTACTGTACATGCAGTCAGTGTGCAGAGCAGACCAAACTGAGTAAGATGGAGTTCCATGACAGTCTGTCAAAGCCAAGGCATTAGCACTTGTACCATGTATCATAATGTAAAGAAGCAAATATCTACTTTAATTAAGGCTGTTGGAAAGATCTCCTTTTCCCTCCAAATTATATCTGAATATCGACTGATGACCAAAGTTTTTTAAATTGACAAATTAAGACTTTTTTTATGTTCAAATATATCAATATTTTATATTTTGTACATTTAATACTTTCTTTAGTTCACGCTTCCATTTAGATGTAGATCCAGAATTTATCTTTCTTCTTAATTTATGCATCATAATTGTTTTCTTTAATAGTGACTCTTAGAAAATCTAAAAACATATTTTAAAAGATTTTTATTAATTTTTCTGAAATCTGCTAAATTCACTGTCAAAATAATTTTTTTCTTGTCATACATGTAGCTTTAAAATTTGTCAATATAGATAGGGGTGATAGTTGTGCAACATTGAGAATGCAATAAATGCCACTCAATTGCACACTTAAAGAATTATTCTTTGGCATTAGATGTAATAACAAGCACATGCCTACTAGTAAGAATGTGACTGCAAGTCCAAACCTTTCATTTTGCAAATTAAACCATGTTTGTCCTCCTGTATTCATATAATCACATATTGTAGACAAAAAAAATATATAACAGTGAAAACATCGGAGGCAGAGGTATCACTTTTTCATCTCTGATGAAAAAGAAGCTATCCATAATATATGATTACATGAATACAGGAAGACTGTTTCTTAAAGACACAGTGAGACACAGCCCCAGTTGAGGCAAGAAACAAAGAGATTCACCCTAAGTTATGAAACCAGATTTTTTTCCCTACAGCTGTGTTTGGTAGATGGCAGGAAATAGAACATTAGGACATTTGGAAGAGGGGTAGATTCACCTTCCATGGGAAGTAATAAAGATGGGAGAGAGAGGTAAAATTTATTTTTGCAATTGAATAGGCTATCCATGGATTCCTAGAGCATTCATATATGGGCTAAAGAAATGTACGCAAAATTATATATTCTTGAGGATATTGAGGAAATTATCTTTGGCTTAAAGAAAATTCTAAAGTGAGTGTTCTGTATTGGCACTGTCAAATTTGGTAACCCTAAACACATATGGCTACTGAGAACGTAAAATGTTGCTGATATAATTCTTACACTGAAATTTTAATGTAACTTAATTTTCATTAATTGAAATTGAAATAACTGCCTGTGGCTATTGGCTAATTATTATTATTCCAAAATACTAAGAACCACATTAAAGGGAATGACTATCTCTCTCACAAATTTCTCCAAGCCCAGCCCCATTTTTACCTTTATCAATAAAATTTTAAAAACCTTGATCTCATCAATTTTCCCAAGCATTCTTTCTGTTCATTAAAATAATTTGAAAGTCCGCCTTCACTGGTGGGGTACGTTGAACAATGTACCTCCAAAAAACACATTCTTAATCTCTTTTTTTTTATCGTTTTTATTTTTAAAGAAACTTTAGATTACAAAATTTTTACATCAAAAATGCAGAGGATTCCCATATATGCCACCTCCCCGCCTCCCACACTTTCTCACATTAACAACATCTTTCATTAGTAAGGTACATTTGTAACAATTGATGAAACACATATTGAAGCACTGCTACTAACCATGGACTATGGCTTACATTATGGTTTACACTTTTCCCCACACATTTTTATAGGTTTTGACAAAATGTATAATGGCTTAGATCCGTCATTGCAATGTCATGCAGGACAATTCAAATGTCCTGAAAATGCCCCCATATTACACCTATTCTTCTCTCTCCCTCCCCTCAGAAACTCTCGTAGCTACTGCCTTTATATCAATGTTACAAGTTCTTCCATTACTAGAATAATAAGTCCATAGTTGCTTCCCCATTATGTTTGTTTATTCCTCAATATTGAGGATTTTGGGATGGTGATGCTCGCTCTGCTTCTTATTGAGAGGGAGCTTAGATCCCATGGGACAAATGAGTGGAACTGTCTTGCTTCCAGTTGTAGATATTCTCTGTTTTGGGGGGATGGGTATTGTCCATCATCATCCTTTTCTTAATCTTATTCTGCATTGCCGTGGTTGTGACCCCATTGAGAATAAGTTCTGTTGAACATATTATTTTTGTTGTGGTATTGTCTAAATAAATGAGAGCAGGCCTTTATCTGATTACTGAAGTCCTTCATAAGATGAAAAAATTCAGACATCCTCAGAGAGAAAGCCATGGGGAGAAACCAGAAGCCAGAAGGTAACAAAAGCCAGAAGTTAAATGAGATAACATCTGTCATTTGATGCAAAAGCCAAAGAACGCACAAAGCCAAGGAACCACCAGGAAAGCCAAATAACCCAAGAATTGCCAGCCAGCCAGAAAGCTATCTACCCTATGAGGAAGTAAGACTTCTAGCCTCTGAAAACATAAGCCCATAAATTCCTGTTGTTAAGCCAAGCCATTGTATGGCATTTGTCACAGCAACTGGGAAACTAAGACAAGGAGCCAATCTGTCAGTGAGCTGTGTGTACTCACTCCCTGCTTCTGAAATGCTTTTATAATCAACTCAAAGATTTTTTTAATCATAAAAAGAAAATGGCCTTGCCTTCAAGGCATTCACATCCCTTTTGAGTTGAAAATATGCACATGCAACGATTTTATAAAGAAACTTCAGTGCTTGTCAATGTAACACATGCTTAAGCCCAATCTGATTTATCAGATTCAAATTCTTTCTAATAAGAAACACCTCAATTTGTATTTCTTCTATAAGAATGTTTTAATAGGAGTTTTCCATGCTAAGCACTGTATTATTTTTTTTCTGAAACATCTTGGGAAATTTCAAATGGTGAAAGAATAAAGTTTTAAAAGCCATTCTGAGTGATTTAATGTTACTAAGCAATCATACAATGGAAACTATTTTATCTACTTTCACAGGTCTAATTGCTAAAAATGAGACAGTTATATACTTTAAGAAGAACCATGGGCTTTTAAACGGATTGTGCAATGCAGCTCATGATTTTTCCCCTTGTTTTGCTTCTGGAAAGAAAACAATGACAAAGATTCTTAGATTTTTAGAGAGCTGATGTAATATCTAACATTTAGATAGAAATGTTAAAATACTCTATTTATTTTATTTTATAAATATATGCTCTCTTAATGTCATATAGAGAAAAACTGAATAATAGAAATCATCTTCTTTGATGCAGATGTTATTAACAACTTTCCATTATTAATTCACGTTTTCAGTTTTTGCTCCATCAGTATCTGCCATTTGAAAATTCAGTGAGTCTGTTTCATCCAGTTCTTCTTGGGCATTGAAATCAGGGAATGGATGAATGCATAGGGTACTTGGGAAGCCCACACCTGTGAATTGTGGGAAATGATAGGAATTTTTTAGAATTTTGTTTGGTTTGGTTCATCACCTTACATTCAACCTCCAGTTGATATAACTGAGGGGTCTGGCCTCTTCTATATGGTGATCAGAAAATATCTGGTAATTTTCTACTTAGCTGCTGAAGCTATTATCCATTTCAGAGAAGCATAACCTGCATTGCAATTGACAATCTTCTTATAGCCCAACATAGTGGACAAATCACACTAATAGCCAGAAGCTGATATTCCCAGAGGAGCCATTCGACAGGGACATCTGAAGTCATCCTACTTTTAATCTATTTTGAAAATCAAAGATCCCACCATTTCTGAATTTCTTAAGGTCATTGGTCTACTTTATGTTTCTTGTGATATATAGTCTAATCTAGCTTGGAGGTGAAAGATGCAGTTAAGGAGGCAAAGTGAAAAGAATTTTGAGATGCAGCACTTTCGGTTTAAAGGGCTATTAATGACCATAATGGATGCACCCCCAAAAAAGAGTCATCTTTGCTGAGCCCAGAGAATGCTAACAGAGGGTACTGGAAGGCAGGATAATGTAGATCTCTGGTTTTCTGTGAATGATGTTTTGTATTTTTTCCTCTTTACTAATAAGCATTTTTAGCAAAACTTCTTCATTGAGGAAAACTGCCTTTATTCAGTACACACACATGTCTATATGCACATATTTACATATATATATATACACATATGTATTTAAATAAAATTTTTAGAACTTTTATTTGGTATGTAAAGATCTTTCATAGTTTGTTCTCCCTGTCAAAGTCCCGTGAGTTTATCATCAAATTTAAAAAAGAAAATCAAAGTTAGGAGGAGAAAAAATTCAAGGCTGGCAGGAAAATCATGGCTCTGTATTTTCACATCCTCTGTGGCATTTGAAATGCTCTTCAATTGCTTGGATTCAACACTTCAATCCAAACTTCCTAAAACTATGGCGTCTTCATTTCCCTTGACGGTGAACTCACTAACTTCCAATTCTGCTGAGCATATTCCATCTTTGAAAACTTCAGGGTTTTGGAAAGTTCTTTCTCTACTGAATTGAACAATTTTTTTACATTTTCTACTTTAACTTCTATGCATTAGTCTTGGCACTGTTCTCTGGGGCCACATAAAACAAGTCGGAATCCCTTCTCCACATTCGTCCTTTTTCAGATCTTCAAATATTTGATGTTTGCAGGCATGCACCTGGCTGAATCTTTTCCCTAAGCCCAGGGAAATTTAAAACATCCTAAAAATTCATGCTTTTTAAAAAATTTATTCTTTTCCATGCTCTCCCTCATATATGCCGGGAGATTCAGATTGTATCTACTCCAGAAAAGCAAACTATAAATAGTAGTTTGGGTGATGCAAGGGCAGGAGAGGTCATTCTTCTCCTTCCATATTCACAGGGGGCACTCATGTACCCCACTTTCTTGCCAAGGTTATGAATGGCATTTAATAACTCCTTCCAGTTTCTCCCACCATTCAATTAGTAACTCCTTCTTACAGAAGGATTAGCATATAGTTTTGATTGTTGAAAACTGATTTTTATTGATGTAGTTATTAGGGCCAAAGTATATGATGCTTAGAAGACACTAACTAGTTTTCACTCTATTGCATTTTCCCTGATGCTAAAGACATTTGATTGTACTTCAGCTGCATAAATATGTATAGCAGCAGTTCTATGAATATTCCTATTTCCTTCAGGTGGATCAAAATCTCTTTACTTTGTTGAAAGTAGAAGGAAGCTCAATTTGGGCCTAAAGTAGCAGATTTGCTCTGCAATCTACCTTAACCAAGATCCCTGTACATTGGGAGAGAGTGGAACTCAACAATTAAAGGCAGCACCTTGATCCCCTTCTGCTGCCTATGGGCACCTTACGGCTATTTTGATTTTTTGCTTAGGACCCAGAGAGGTCAACGAAAAATGATTGTGAACCTAACATCCATCAGATGAAAGTGTGAGCAGAAACTTCAGAGTCAAATATCTGAAGTGAGATGCATGAAAGAGCAAACAGAGACTTGATTTTTTAAGAGACTAGCAATTGCTGATGGCATGGAAGACACTGTTTGGATGGGGTAAAAGATGCCTCCTTTTGGCTCTGGGCACTCGACAGAGTGGGTTTATAAGAAAAGCAACATCTATGGAACCAGGTTCAGGAAACACTACAGATTGACTAAGACAAAGAGAAAAATAATGGGAGGAAAGGAGAGGAAATAACATCCACCAAACAAAAGTTAGGGCTCAAATTGATCCATGTTAAACCAATATCATGTAACAGAAAAATACAAGTTGAGGAATTCAAGCCCATAGCTGAAATATCAGCTACAGAGTAAGGAGGCTGGAAATCCAAACAGTAGTCAAAGAACTGAATAATCACTTGACTTGGGAAAAACTTATTTGATATTCTGTAGATGAGTCCCCCCTAATTTCTTTGTCATTATGTGGATATACTTCTTTGTAAGAAGCAATCCACTAGAAGCATGAACCAAATACTGGTGATCTCATTTGAAGGGCAAAAACCAATTCTGACCACTATAAAAAAGATGAACAGCCTTTCTGGATAATCCACTTCTATGAATATAGCCTGAGGAGACAGTTTGCTTGGTACATCAAGCCTAATAAGTTAATTGTAAATTAGTATACCCTAAGTGTTTTTTTCTAAATGTGAAAAACTTATGTGACCCAACTTAAAGTAGCACAGCATATGAAAGCTGGAAAGAGTCTCAGAATGAATTTTAGTTTGTAGATGAAACTTATAGATGAATAAAATACCAAGAAAAATTAATTTCACATTTTTACTAGCTTTCTAAAAGTCCCAATAGACATGTCATGTACAGGAGGTATTTTCATGTTTGTTGACAAAGATTGGGATTCTCCTAATAAAATTTAAGAAAGTAAATCTAAGATCTGTAGTGGATATGAGAAAAATAAAGGAGGGCATGCCTGTGGTATCTTGGAAGAATATATTCCCTTAACTTTGCACTCATTAAATAACTAGAGTGGAAACTTATCTTTTATTGGAGTGTCTGCTATTTATGTGACAAAGTTTAAAATCAGCAAAATGCCTGAATGTTGGCAGAAAATATTCTGATCAAAACAAAACAAAACAAAAAGTGGAAAAGTAAGCAAGGTAACAGATTAATATTGGAGATGCATAGCATGACTCACTTTAAAATAAATTTAAATTACTCAAACAGCAAAACACAATTTTCAATGGGAAATCATTTGATATAAGTAACTTAGCTACGGCTGCACCCATAATACAAGATTTTGTGCAGATTTGTTTATCTTTGGTGACTCTTTTCTGATTGCTTTCTATATACACTATACATTTGAATTAATATTTGAATAATGGATGTTTGTCTGAAGTAACTTACCCGTCAAAACTATGATGTTGAAAATGGAAAATATTTATTATTGGAACCCAGTCTTGGATTGATTTTATATATGATAATATATAATGGAAATTGCATTAAACATAGAGTTAGGAAGTGCAAGTACAAGTTTCAGGTCTTTCACTGTTTGATTGGAAAGGGCTTGGGAAAGAAACTTCTATTATATTTTCCCCCTTGGTTTTTTCTAATAAATAAAATTAATTAATGCACATAAGGGCACATTGTAAAAACTAAAACATTGTACAAAAATTAATTGATCACCTATTATTTGCAGATTCAGTACTCAGCATTAGATATAACACATTAAGATATAGTCACTGCTCTTGAAAGAATTTAACATTGGTGATGATTAAGTAAAATTACAATTATAAATTGATATGAAATTGATGGAGCCCCAAAATGGGGAAACAGAATAAAATTTTAAGGTTGCTAAAAGTAATGGTTGCATTTATGGACATCATACTGGACAAGCAGCTAAGTGAAAAATGAGACGTATGTTTTGTGAAATGTATTAAATGGGAGAAGCAAGCCGGTGTTAAGTTGAGGAGTGGAAATGAAAGGGGGTGTGTATGTCAGTAAGGAGTTTGCATTTGATTCTTTTTTTTTTTTTTTTTAA